>VZSZ01000142.1:453332-578430 GCA_013398815.1 Ibidorhyncha struthersii | reverse complement strand
CTTGATACGGTTTTGTATATATTTCATTATTTTCTTTTAATTTTATTATTAATATTTCATTAGGGTAGATTAGTTCCTTCTAAACTCATAAGTCTCTTTTTCCCTCTGCCTGTCTGAAGAGAGGTGGGGGGGAGCATCTGTCAGTCCCATCTGGGGTCTCCCACGTCCCCAGTGGTCAATTTGGCTTAAACCATGACAGGCTGTGATCCCTTTGTGATCCCACTGCTGATATGTTTCTGCCTACCATTTGTAGAAGATAGGGATTTAGGTAGAAGATTGATTGGGGGTTTTGTTTGTCTTTTTTTTTTCCCCTGTAACTTAAAAAATCCAATAAATATAAACTCTTATCTTGTTTTGTTGGATCATTATTTTGATAAAATGAAGATATTTATTGTAATCTGTTAATAACTTTTTTCAAATGTCATGAGTACTGAATATTTTTTAAAAGGGTTAGTTCAGTTCCTGAAGTTAAGTTATGAATCATAAAGAGCCACGAAAACCCAGAACGTTTTGGTTAGTACGAGAGAAAATCCCTTCTATTCTGAATAGCTCTAGTTTCACAGCCTTTGGTCTTGTCACTTCTGATCTAGGATATGTCACTATGCTACTAATCTTTCCAGACAGACTTTAGAGTCTGCCCATATTTGAATAAAAGGGATATAGCTTTTTTTGGTTGCAGCCTCATTAAACTCCATATACTATAGAGAGAGGAAATTGTATTTTAGCATGTGTTATCTAGCAGAGCAATTCCTACAGGAAAAGCTGTGGTTTTCCATAAGCAGCTGATGTAATTGATTCAATTGCTTAAAAACTTGCTACTGAAACTGGCAGCCAGATTTTCCAGACTACAAAACTTTTATTCTAGAGAAAAGTATAGACTCCTAGAATTTTAAATTCTAAATGGGATCAACCACAAGAAAAGTAATTGCAGGACCCATGGAAGAAAACATTTTTTTTAAAGATTTGTGTTTAGCTTTTAGTGGGAGCATTAGTGCAGGGATCACACATGGAAGAAGAATCTTGAGGGAGGAATGCAATCATCAGTGCCTAATAAGGTAAAGTTCTCACTGACATTTTTCCCATGGTTAGAACATTTTTAACATTTCTGTCTTCCATGAATTCTCTTCTTTGTAGCAAGGCCTGAACTACTACTGCATTCTTCTCTGATGTGGGGATTGATAGACTGATGGACTTCTTCCCTTTTGATTCAGCTATTTTCATAAAATTTCTGGCAACTTAGTATCTATCTTTCCATAGTAATTAAGGTGGTATGGCTTTGGGGCCTTGTGCCTGAATGCAAAAAACTGTCCTCAGTATCCTATACTACATATAAAAGTCCATGGTAAACAAAGAATAAACGGAATTAATGAAAAATATTTTTCTAGGTATCAAATTTTTTAAGTGAGAGAATTGATTTATACTCCTCTAAGAATGTACATCTTCAGTGTTGACTTTACTTTAAGCATACTTAGTCGTATGATCCCAATGCCAATGATAATGACTCAAAATCTGTATAGCCTTTGCTTTCAGAGCTCAGCTGATAGTTCAGGTAGGCCCATCCCCCTGGTTTCATAGATGAGAGACTGAGACACAAACAGATTAAATGACAAAGGAATAAACTAGTAAAATAACAATAAAAGGAAAAAAACGTTGTGTGGAAAATAGAGGGCAAGTACAAAACTGTGATCCTCAAAACTCTGATTCAGCCGCTGCTTACTGTTGGAGGGGTCAAAACCTCACAGATTCTGCATTCTTGATTACGAGCTTCCCTGCTGCATGATGCTTTGCTTCTGCTAATGCCCCATAGCATCAATGTCCTGGTTTGAGGTAAAACTGGACCAATTTTGTTCAGTAACTTTGCTTCTTAGCTGGGCCTCTTCTAACTACTGAAATTAACAGCATATTGTGCAGGCAATGCACATCACGTCACAACATCAGTCTTAACAGATTTAAGTAGCTTGTGGAGAGATTGTCCCAAAGGCCATTCCACATTCATGAATTAGACATATCTTCATCTGTTGACCCTGTGTTTGGGAACATGAAAAAAACCCACCACAGTTAATCAGTTTCGGCTGCTCTTTCTTTTAAAGCACAGGCAGAAGCTGCCCCTTTTATTCAGCAGCTTAGCATTTTTGAAAGACAGTCCCGAGTCCCAAAGTGCTGATTATGCGTTTTGCCTGACCACTGCTTATGTGTTTTACCTAAACAGCTCTCAGCTAGGATGCACGAGGAGTGCTTGGGGCAGTGGCTGAAATGCGGGACTCCTTCCCCCCAGCTGTTAGCCTGCCACGGCAGATTCACATTTGGGGACTTTGTCTCTTTTGCCATGAATCCCTGCTTTATGCAAAGCAGGAAAGCTTCACTAGGGGGACAAAGAATTCCCAGGCAGTACAATAGCTGATAGTTGCTAATTAGGGCACTTGCAGACACCAAGAGATACAGCAGAGGAAGGAACTAAATCTGGACCTCAGAGATAACAATAGCAGTGAGCACGACAACGGCTGTAAAACTCATTCATGTTGCTGAAACAAATTTTAAAGAGTTTTGGTGCACCAGGTGATAGAACTAACCAGACTGTTTCTGTCTTAAGAGAAGCCCCTCTCTGCAGCCCTGAGCAAGCACCTAGCATGAGGTAGAATTCAGAATATTCTCACTATAGCCGGTTGGCTATTCCAGGCATCCTCCTGCTTCACGTGTTGCCATTTATAATCCTGTTTCTACTTTCTTTGTGTATTGGAGAGATCTGGAACTTATCTTTGTGTTATTGACTCCTACTTTGGAGACCGGGAACTTAGGAGTTAGGCATTGCAAGGCTCAGCATCAGGCTATCAGAGCCTTTCTGCAGTCGAGTCCCAAATGACATGTTCAGAGTTATATAGGAGGTCTGTGGTGAAAGAGGAAATTGAACGTGTCTCCCAAATTCTGCATCAACATCAAGCTTTTCTCGTTTTTCTTATTATCTTATTCAGAGGCAGAGCTCCTCCGTGGAACATCGTAAGTTGCTCCAATGTTCAAGCAGAACTGGAAGCCTTCTGGCTACTGGTCATAGCACTGTCTTCTGTGGCCTTGAACAGAGTATATTTGGTGTTTTTAACTGAGAAAAATTAGCATTAGCAAAATTTAATATATCCAGTTTTTGTATTTTTGCCATGTTTCTGTTTTTCACATAATTTTGAATATAAATGTTCCCATGGAAAATATTTTGGCTTTGGTATAATCATTATATTGCCACCCAGAAACAGGAATTACATTGCAACTGATATTTCCATTTTTTTTTTCTCTGATGATATACTGTGCCTCTTTTGAGAAGAATAAAGACCACAGTGCATCTTGGAAGTTGTAATTCAAGCAGGTCACCTGGCTTATGGAATAGAATGAAAGCAAAATGTACTTGAAATGTATTTCCGCAGTAATTCTGTTTTGCTTTTCCAAGTGGAATCCTACCCCCGCCCTCAAATTTATTTTTCAGTGGAAAAAGTATTTTTTGGACCAGTGCTAATAACAATCTGCTAAGTAGTTTAAGAAGAGGATAGATATCTTTAAATAAAAACAGATGTTGATCTGATCAGATTGTTTTTTTAAATAAGTGCTGTAGGTGAAGTGAGACATGGTAAAGGAATTGCACAGAGAATCATCTGTATAGTCACCTGTATAGGAAGTCAGACTATCTATATTAATAACTGTCCATTCTTGTTTTAAAACATATGAACCTGATTTTTAGTTATCATTGTGCTACCATTAATATTAAGTGTTCACAAATATACATGAGAAGAAGACAGGACAAATCTTCCATGTAATCATTTAAATAAAAACACACAGTTTTTCAGAACTCCTGAGCTCTCACCAGCTCTTTCAGTGTAAGGTGTTTCAATTGCTGTGACATGGAAGCCTTAAATATTTAGGAAGCATTACTAGAGGTTTGCAAGTACTGAGTAACATTTGCAGACAGATTCAGCAGAGCACTACAGTTCATAGCGAGTTCTTGTGTTACTACAGCTCCTTGAGACCTCCTGTGATAGCCCTAGCCTTGGGCTCCGTGCTGCTGTGCACCATTCAGACAGGTACTTTCAAGAACTGCAGGCAAAAAGAAATGAAGTGATGGAGCTCTAAGATCACACAGCAAGTAGACACTCTCTACATACATCTGTTAATACGGAGGGTAGGGGTTGGGGCTGTGGTTTGGCTGCTCAGAAGCAGTAGTCCCTGAAATGGTGGCGTCCAAGTGTGCTTTGTCTCCTGCCCGCGTGGCTGCTGGGCAGAGAGCCCGGAGCCAGCCTGGGGCTGTGCCCGCTGACCTCCCCCACCAGTGGGCACGAGGTGCTCCTGCTGCGCCTGCCGGGCCGGCCAGGCAACGCAGGGGTAACCATACAGATCACGCTGCACAAATGAGCTTGTTAGGAAGAGCAGAAACAAGCTACGAGCTCATTTTTCATCCCACCCTATACCTCAGTATTACAATATTCTCTAATTCTTTCATGCCTCTGCCAGTTAGCACTGCACAACTGGTTGCAATTATAGTTTTGAAATATATTCTGAGCCACTTGGTGTAGCTATATGGATCAACGCCCCAAAATCTCTCTTGTTGTTTGAGGAATTTTATTCCTTTTGAAAACATAAACCAACAAACTCGAACTGTCACTTTGGTCTGTTGTACTCCGAGTTCTGGATCCAAGTTCTGCTGGATCTCGGTGCACAATAAAGATGAGTCACATGCTCAGCACATGTTAGAGCAAAAACATCTGAGTATTCTGATTTTTGCTGGATGTTATTAGGCTCTAAAAAGCTTGGAAAAATCTATTCAATTGGAGATGCTTTGAAGTATTTGCCTTCTAAAAAGTTGTTAGTTGTATGTGTAGAAGTCACTTTCATGTTAATAGAAAAGGTGCTATAAAAAATGCTATAATAGAAAGCAAAAGAGGGAAAAGGGGGAGAAAGGAAGGTTGGAAATAAAAAAGAAAAAGAAAAGAAAGAACAAAAGGAAAAGAAAAAAGAAAACTGTAGTGGGTTTGGCTGGCATAGAGTTCATTTTCTTCATAGCAATTCATATGTTGCCGTGGTTTAGATTTGTGACCAAAACAGCGTTGATACCACAGGGATGCTGTAGCTGTTGCTGAGCAGTGCTGACCCAGCTGCCCCGCCAGCAAGGAGGCTGGGGGAGCACAGGAGTTGGGAGGGGACACAGCCGGGACAGCTGACCCAACTGACCAAAGGGATATCCCATACCGTATGACAATACGCTCAGCAATAGAAGCTGGGGGAAGGAGGAGGAAGGGAGGACGTTCGAAGTTGTGGCATTTGTCTTCCCAAGTCACCATTATGCGTGATGGAGCCCTGCTTTCCTGGAGATGGCTGAACACCTGCCTGCCCATGGGAAGCAGTGAATGAATTTCTTACTCTGCTTTGCTTGTGTAGGTAGTTTTACTTTGCGTATTAAACTGCCTATCTCAACCCAGGAGTTTTCTCACTGTTACCCTTCTGGTTCTCTACCCCATCCCATGGGGAAGGGAGTGAGTGAGTGGCTGCGTGGGGCTGAGCTGCCTGCTGGGGTTAACCCACAACGGAAAGAAGGGAAAAAGGAGTGGAGAGGAGAGGAGAGGAGAGGTCAAAAGAAATGATTCACCAAAGCATTCAAAAGTTTAAGAACAGAAGACTTAAGGTTGCCTGTAACGTTCTTTCAGCCTTCTGGCTTGTGCATTACAATTCAGAGCTTCGTTACATGATCATATTTTTCCCCCCGTATCTCTGCCTCATTCAGTGCATGGATATATAATATTCCCTTTTATTTTTATTCAGTAAGTGACCTTAGAGATCTTACTTAATTCATGCTATTCAAACCCTCCTCAGAACAGAGATTTGTCAGTTTTCTCAGTGGCTGTTCTGATGTGCTCAGTTTCAGAGTATTTGGATACTTCACAAATGTAATGGATTAATTTTCACAGCACCCAGCAGAGGTGCTACATTATTATTAGCCCTTTGTAGGGACCTAGAGAAGAAGGTCAAAAGCTAACTACCTAATTTTGTGTTCCAAGCTGAAATGTCTGGAGCCTAATTGCTTAGGACTTCATACACTACTTTCTAGCAACCTACAAGCTGCAATTTTAAGAAACTTTGGTGAGAGTGCTCCAGACAGACCCAATGAAAGCAACATCAAATGCCAGACAGATGCTCCCAGAAAGGCATCTATCCCACAACCTTTCTGCCATCCTCAGCAAGGGCTTTCCAGCGCTTTGCTCTCTCCCCTCCCCACTGCCCACCCTGTGACCTGCCGTGCAGGCTGGCATAGCAGGTGCAACCTCCTGCCTTTGACATGGTCAACCAGACTTGTGTAGCAGAGAGGGAAGCCAGACTGAACTTCAGCTTCTGTGATACTGTTTATCTCCACTGTACCTCCAAGGGCTTGCCTGCGCCTACAGACTGCTAGCAAGAGGGTGACAAGCCTTTTCCTTCATGGCCTCAGCTCTTTTGAAGGACAGCATGGGGACAACTCCTCTGACATCCCAGGCCTTTAGGCCAGGCCTACCAACATGATTTTTTTTATAATCACATCAAACATAACATACCTGGTATTCAATTTTATATAAATTTGTTCTTATGTCAGATCTACTTCTGAAGTTATCCAAAAGCCAAACACAAAACATTATTTTTAGTCTTCTAGGTCTGAATAATATTTACAGACATGAATGCTATATCCATTTCTACAATCATATATATAAACATGGGTTTTCATGTATGTGGGGGTATACGTGGGAGATAAACCACTGTTACACTAGCCAGGACATAACACCCTTGATCTCCTCAGTCACAGGTGACTGTAGAAAAGAAGCCCTCATAACCATCTTCAAATATTAATTGACGTTTTACTGCTGCCAGGAAGCCACTTCCCCCTGTTACCTAAGGCAACAAAACAGACAACCACCAAGTCCTAGCTCAAGCCTAACTTTCCTTGTAGTTCAGCCTTCAACTCAAAACAGTGGCTTCTTTCCTCCCATAAAACTGAATGAGGTAGAAAAAGGCAAAGCAACCCGCTCTCAGATGGGAAAATACCAAATAAAGTACAGCACAGCCACACCTCCAGTGTGCAGCAACCCTTTCACTGCTGGCGCCCTTGCCCACCAGGTTGTTGCAAACACACAAGCTGCTGATTGTCCTCGTCATTCAGCTTACATGACTCTCGTTTCAGAGGTGGCGTAAGGAAAGTCTCAGAAGGTCTTTTGGCCAAAATGTTTCTGTGATAAATATAACAGAGGGTCCCTAAGTGATTCATAGACCTTCTTGTCTCATCAGAATGTAAGCAGTGAAATGGAGAAAAAAAAAGCGTAAACTTCATATAAAAAGACCGTCTTTCCCTCTCTAGTATGGTGAGTGTGAGAAGTCCCATGACAGAGCTATCTGTGATGATAATTTTAAGAGGAGCAAGGGAAGAGAAGTTTGAGGGTGGAGAGTGAAAAAAGGGATGAGACCAGACCCAAAGAGAAGGCAGAGATCCTCGCCATCTTGTCTGTGGCCATAGTGCTCTGCAGTCACCACGGGTGTGTGGCCAAGTGCGCCCAGACCAGCGTGCGAGGGAGATGGCTCTGGGTGGGCAACGCATTGCTGTGCTCCTTTGCCACACACTGGTAACGTAAAGTCTGGGAAATGGGAGCTTAAGAAAACGATCAGAAATGACAGAAGCATGTGGGTATTTTGTATCTAAGCAAAGATCACTCCTATTATGCTTTTCCTGCTGCTTTCTGTTAAAGCATGTCACGGTTATCTGGAGAGGCACTCATGGAAATGGGAGGGCAGGAGATCGGGAGAGAGGACAGGAGGAGGCGAAGGAGGGAGGGAAGAGGAAGGGAGGGAAGGGCAGGAGAGGGAGGGAGGAAGGAAATTAAAGCAAACAATAAATGGGATGAAATGTGTAAGTACTAAGAACAAAACAGTGAAGGAATAGCCATCACGGTGATCATACAGTTGCATCCTGAGCATGGAGGTACTTGACTACAGAGTGGGTTCTGCCTGGGTGCAGGCTCCAGCCTCAGCACCCTGCCACTAGTGCCAAAGAGGGCTTGTGAAAACCACAGAGGAGGACAGGTGTACCTGGTGGTACCATGAGCTGCCACTCCATGTGGGATGAGTGAGCTCTGTTGGGGCCATTTGTTAGTCCAGCAATAATTAGAGTTCAGTATTAGGTTCTTCACTGAGATTTAGGTCTCCTGGACCTCGCCATAACACCTGTGCACATGACACCTATGCATATCTTGTTGTATTTCTTATCTTTTGAAAACTTGTTTTTTCAACCATTACATTACATAAGTTAATTTTGGATGTCATTTCAATTTGTGAAAATGGTAAAATACCATCAGTATATATCCTATAGGCAGATATCCTCTTAATATCATTGAAGTGTTTGTCATGAATTTCAGCATGCTTCTTTGGCATGTGTTCAGGATTCCAGGTTTTGCTAACTAAGCATTATTTTCATATAACGCCCTGAATATTTTTTCCTCTGTTTCTTTTGTTTCCTTCTTCTGTGCTTCATGCACACTCTCTCTCTCCCCCTCTGTCCCATGCCATTACTTTTTCTTCCATACAATAGGTATACTGAGAGATCAGCAAAACCTTCTTAATGTTTTCAGCGCCACTAAGAGAAAAGAGCAATTGCAAGGGAAGAACAGCCCAAACTGTGCAGGTGTGGATTGCAGCATACTGAGCACAAATAAAATCTCAGGAGAGTTACCTAGCTATTAAATACTAGCAAGATTCTATTGCTGACTGATTTTTCAGAACTTTGCAATATGCCCAAATTTTGGAAGATTTACTTAGGAATAAAGCCAGGACAATCCTCCAAACCACAGAGTCCCCTAATTTCTCAGTGGAATGGTTGTTTTAACGTTGCTATTAAGCAACACCCCCTGCCACCCTCCCTGGCCCCCGCCACGCCTGTCAGTGTGTAAGAGGCACTTGGACAATGCTTTAACAATGCTCTGGTCAGCCCTGAAGTGGTCAGGCAGTTGGACCAGGCGATTGTTGCGTATCCCTTTGAACTGAACTAGTCTAGTCTAGTCTAGTCTAAACACATTGTAGGCAACCTCAAACAGAGTCTTAAATGGAAAATGCTGGCCAGCATTAGTCAACTACAATGACATTAATTTCTGCCAGAATAGCTCTATAGAAAAAGGCTACTCTAGCCTTACCATCATGTCACTGGTGGGCTTTTAGCAAGCAAACCAGTTCAATTGCAGTATATTTGCAGTTTTTATGAAGCAGTTGATAAGTGTGGGTGTGTATGACACAGAAAGTGCTGGAAGTGTTTCTTAGAGTGTTACAAAACAATATGGAGTGAGTTTTATCTACTTTCTATGTAGTCCTTTTTCATTTGAAATTGGTGAGTTACAGAGAATTGGAAACTGTAAGTACCTTCTTGAGGAAGAATAAAATGAAACAAAAAATGGACTCAAGATGTTAAGAGCTTTACAGTTGTGCATAAGTTTATTCCATAAATGATTAAACACGTTCAACACCTTTTGAAGACTGCAGTGGTGAATCCAGATTAGATGGTAGCTCTAAGTAGGAGCAAAATAAGGTTTTCTGTATTGAATCTGGAAAACCAACATCACTAAAGTCTTCAAGAAAGCACATATTTTACTGTTTCGAGGGCATGGCACAGACAGCTCTCCTTTGTTTTCCCTCTGTTCTGGTTTGGTCTCTAGGTGATATTTCTGGGTTTCAAACCATTGTCATCAAATCTGTGCAGTGCCAATGAGCTCAATGAGGTTGCCAGACAACATTTTTAGTCAGTAAAAAAATCCATACTGAATATTTCTATCCTTTATGAACAGAGAATAATAATCTTTCTAAATTTATTTAAAACTTCCCAGACAACTCTTAGAGATATGATTATCTAATTAATTTTGTAGAAGCTTGAAATTATGCAAAATTATTTCATTCTTTTCAAATTCTATAATTTAAAACTTGTTTTATAAACATATTTAATTCCTATAACCTCTCCTTCCATTTTAAAAATTGTAATTAAATCCCATGGAATTTTTCCATTCCTAAAAATTTCTTTGAAGAACTAAAAAGTTAAGCCTACAAAACCACAGCCTTAAATCACTGTCTTCAGACACATTCTTACGGAGGAGCCACACATTTCTAACATCACTCACTGTAAGACTAACAGTCTGGCCAGTGTTATTCTCTTGAGATAAGCCTGGGGGTGGCATGCCAGTGTTTGTGGGACGGTATGCTAGTGGGGTCCCTCAGTCAGCTGTCTCAGTGAAGGTAGGGGATGGAGATCCATGCGGCAGCAAAGCTGTGAGGGTTATTGATGGGTTAGAAACTAGAGCTGTCCCTGGGAATGGTCAGGTAGGAATTAGGGCTTCTCCCAGCAAAAAGGTGGCGGGACCGTTAGCCCAACTGAAGTGCTTCTACACTTATGCGTGCAGCATGGGCAACAAACAGGGGGAGTTGGAAGCCATTGTGCAGCAGGAAAACTATGATGTAGTTTTGCCATCATGGAAATGTGGGATGACTCACACAACTGGAGTGCTGCAACAGATGGCTATAAACTCTTCAGAAGGGATAGGCAAGGAAGGAGAGACGGTGGAGTGGCCCTGTATGTTAGGGAGTGGTATAAATGTCAAGAACTTAAAGATGGTGACAATAGGGTTGAGTGTTTATGAGTAAGAATCAGGGGGAAGGCCAACAAGGCAGATATCATTGTGGGAGTCTGTTACAGACCACCCCACCCAGATGAAGAGGCAGAGAAAATATTCTATAAGCAGCTGTGAGAAGTCTCATGACTGCTAGCTCTTGTCCTTATCGGGGACTTGAACTTATCAGATAGCTGCTGGGAATACAATACAGCTGAGAGAAAACAGTCTAGGAGGTTCCTGGAGTGTGTTGAGGATAACTTCTGACACAGCTAGCGAGGAAGCACACTAGGGAAGGCACCCTGCTGGACCTGTTGTTTGGGAACAGAGAAGGACTTCTGGGGGATGTGATGGTTGGAGGCCGTCTTGGGCATAGCAACCATGAAATGAGTTTTAGATTCTTGGAGAAGCAAGGAGGAGGGGTCAGAAGAACTGCCACCTCGGACTTCCAGAGGGCAGACTTTGTTCTATTCAGGAGCCTGGTTGACAGAGTCCCTCGGGAGGAGGTCCTGAAGGGCAAAGGAGTCCAGGAAGCCTGGATGTTTTTCAAGAAGGAAGTGTTAAAGGTGCAGGAGCAGGCCATGCCCATGTGCCGAAAAAACAGCCATTGGTGAAAAAGACCAGCCTGGTTGAAAAGAGAGGTATGGTCGCAACTCAGGAAAAAAAGGAGAGTTTATGGCCTTTGGAAGAAAGGGCAGGCCACTCATGAGGACTACAAAGATCTTGTGAGGCTGTGCAGGAGGAAAACTGGAAGGGCCAAAGCCCAGCTAGAACATAATCTGGCTTCTGCTGTTAAGGACAATAAAAAAAAGTTTCTATAAATACATTAACAATGAAAGGAGAACTAAGGATAATCTCCACCCTTTATTAGATGGGGGCAGAAATGTAGTGACCAGGGATGAGGAAAAGGCTGAGGTACTTAATGCCTTCTTTGCCTCAGTCTTTAGTAGTAGGAGCAGTTGTTCCCTGAGTACCCAGTCCCCTGAGCTAGAAGACAGAGATGGGGAGCAGAATGAAGTCCCCGTAATCCACGGGGAACTGGTGAGCGACCGGCTACAGCACTTAGACACACACAGGTCTATGGGGCCAGATGGGAGGGTACTGAGGCAGGTGGTGGAAATGCTCACCAAGACACTTCCCATCATTTATCAGCAGTCCTGGCTAACTGGGGAGGTCCCAGCTGACTGGAAGATAGGAGATCTGATGCCCTTCCACAAGAAGGGCCGGAAGGAGGATGCGGGGAACTACAGGCCTGTCCGTCTGACCTCGGTACCAGGGAAGGTTGTGGAGCAGTGGTGAATGGAGTTAAATCCAGTTGGTGGCCGGTCACAAGTGGTGTTCCCCAGGGCTCAGTACTGGGACCAGTTCTCTTTAGTATCTTTATCAACGACCTGCACGAGGAGATTGAGCGCACCCTCAGTAAGTTTGCAGATGAGACCAAGTTGGGCAGGAGTGTCAATGTGCTTGAGGGTAGGGTGGCTCTACAGAAGGATCTGGACAGGCTGGATCAATGAGCCGAGGCCAATGGTATGAGGTACAACAAGGCCAAGTGCCAAATCCTGCGCTTGGGTCACAACAACCCCATGCAGTGCTACAGGCTTGGGGAAGAGTGGCAGGAAAGGACCTGGGGGTGTTGGTGGACAGCCGGCTGAATATGAGCCAGCAGTGTGCCCAGGTGGCCAAGAAGGTCAGGGGCATCCTGGCCTGTATCAGGAACAGTGTGGCCAGCAGCACTAGGGAAGTGATCGTCCCCCTGTACTCAGCACTGGTGAGACCCCACCTCGAGTACTGTGTTCAGTTCTGGGCCCCTCACTACAAGAAAGACATTGAGGTGCTGGAGCGTGTCCAGAGAAGGGCAGTGAAGCTGGTGAGGGCTCTGGGGGACAAGTCTTATGAGGAGCAGCTGAGGGAACTGCGGTTGTTTATCCTGGAGAAAAGGAGGCTGAGGGGAGACCTTATTGCTCTCTACAGCTACCTGAAAGGAGGTTGTAGCGAGGTGGGAGTCAGTCTCTTCTCCCAAGTAACAAGTGATAGGACAAGAGGAAACGGCCTTAAGTTGCAGCTGGGATATTAGGAAAAATTTCTTCTCTGAAAGGGTTATCGAGCATTGAAACAGGCTGCCCAGGGAAGCGGTGGAATCACCATCCCTGGAAGTATTTAAAAGACAGGTAGATCTGGTGCTTAGGGACATGGTTCAGTGGTGGTTTTTGGCAGTGTTAGGTTAATGGTTGGACTTGATGATCGTACATGTCCCTTCCAATCCAGTTATTTCTATGATTCTACAGTTAGTAATCCACTTCCTTTACCTTTTCCAGCTCTGCATTAACTCTGAGTACATATGTATGCCTGATGGATTGTTTTGATTATTTGTTTTAAGCTGATGTAATATTTGTAAATATATACAAAAGAAAAAAAATGTGTCTGCAGTGTTGTGGCAGAACACAGATGCAACAAATAAGAAATGGTGCTGTTTATAAGCACAATGGAACAGCACTTTCTCCAGCTCCAGGTGCAAATGACCAGGACTTCAAGCACTTTCTCTCATTACCTGTCCAAGTCCTGAGTCCTGGAGTGAGAGTGCAACCAGGGATGGAAGAAGAGGAGGACGCAGCGGAGCAGGACTACATGTACACGGTGTCAGTGAGAAGTGGATCCTTCCAGTGAAAGCCAGCATCCTGACTGCTTTTCATGTCCAGATGGCAAGCCAAGACTTCAGTCTTCATCATTGGCCTGGGAATACCAAAAAGGAGAGCTCAAGTGGCGGACACAAGTTTTGAGTGAAATGATGGCTTTTATGAAAGACTACAAATCATTTTAAAGTACTTCCTGGAGTTCAAGAATGGGCCATGCTATTTGTGTGGACACAGTCAATGTGTTTTGTTTTTTTCCCTAAGTGAAGGTTTATATGAAGACATCTGTTAGCTGGCCCTAAAATTTTGCTCACACAGCCTTTCTGAAATCAAAAGAAGGGGTGTAGCTGGCAAAAGGGGAATCAAATAGATATCCTGAAGTAATATGAGAAAGTTTTGTTGCCAGACTAATTTTCACAACTTCAGGCTATAGTAATCCTTCTTAAAAAAAAATAAAGAAAAGAACTGATTTGCTGGATTGCTGACTGCTAGAGGTTATTGTTTGCTGTTTCATTAGTTGCATACCATGACTGCCATTTTGTACAGAGTAAACATTTTCAGATTCTCTGAAATATTAATGTGGACTATATCAAGAAACTTCTGTAAAATCTCAGGGTTGCACTGTGATACTATAAAAGAAGTCAGTGCAGCTGAACTTTACTGTCCTGTGTAAAGTCGCAGCTACAAGACGTTTGTTTAACTACTTTTCTGCAACACAGTCATCATCATGTTTCATCTGCAACATGAAATCATGAAGAGTCCAACAACAGTCTGAAAACATCTTAGCTAAGAGCGAATTATGTTTGTCTGCAGCTAATGTTATCACTGGATGATTTTTTCTGTAAGCCATTTATTAACTAGAAAACATGCTTTTGAACAACCCCAAACCACTTGTAATTGCAGATTGAGTTCAGAGAAAAGTTGTTAATTAAAATTATTACTTATTATACATTTATTGCATGTTGTAAAAAGTTATTAACAACTTATTTTCTATTTATTTTAGAGCTAACCGCATCAAAACAGTGGGAGAGAAGTCATCAGTTAGATTCACAAAATGCTGGAAGAGGTTGTATCCTTTGATACAGCAGTTAGGCTTTTACCCAAGGAATGGCCCGGGTACATCAAATTCCCCTTTCTCCTTGAGAAATCTGCATCCACCACTCCCACTTTCCAAGCATCTCACTACCCTGTTGAAAGTCTAACCCTAACTATAAAATACTAATCACAGAAATGAAGTCACTGAAGCACAACTGCACACAGAAAGGGGCAACAGCCATCTTATAAAGTCACTCTTAATCTCAGTGACAATATTGGTATTTTGTACTTAGTACAGAGCAGGGCAAGAACAATGTGGGGAGTGTGGGAACCTTTTAAAAAGAGCAGAGAAGTCAGCCTAAGGGCTCTAACAAAGACTTACCCCCAGTTTTACAGAGCTTAAAGTCACACTCATCTTTTCATTGCTTCATGGTTGAGGGCAATGCCTGATACTCAAATAAAACATTTAATTTATGGACAGCTGAAAACATTCAGTTTAAATTTTTCATATTAAAGAAGGAAAAAACATAGCTTCCTGCATTATTTTTCCCAAAATGATTGATAAATTTTGGCAGATCTACCAAAAAAGATTGCGTTCACAGTAAGCATTTATATCATTGTTGTGTTCCCCAGCATACAACCGCAGTGGAAACGATCATAAAGAGAGCTGGTTTCAGGAACGAGCAATTGCCTTTAGTCCAAGATCACAAGGAAGTGAGAGACAGTCACAAGGACAGATGAGATTGCAGCATAAATCATCTAAGGAAGGTAGGAGGAAAAGGTGAGGGTACGCTAAAGCTCCTGGCCTGCGTCTTCAGTGCTCCAATCCAGATACTCACCAGAGTGCTTATTCCTTTGTTAGGAAAATATCTGCAAAAGGGTTTTGTCAGAGAGATTAACAACATTAACAAATTAGCAGCATTTGTATTATATTTGTATTACAGCAGCTCCCGTCAGAACAAGATCGTCTCATTGTGCTAAGTGTACAAACAAATGTGTTTGATCTGCAAAGCTAACAGTCTAAATTCAGACACAATAAACAAATAAAATAAATGGAGAGACTGGAGAAGAGGACAGGAGGGAAACAGCGATAAGAACACTTAGTTGCATAGACCATGTACATGCATAATTGCAGCTCTATTTATAAGCTAGAACTAAACATGAGATATTAATGAGGTTAGTAATCCCGCTGGCCAGCTGCCTAGCCGTTAAAGGAAGGACAATTTGTCTGTAAGGGGAATATTCCTACACCCCACCGTGTTGCTGAGCGGGATTTTATAAATGCCATGGGGTTTATCCAGATTCTTAATGCTGCTCGCCTTGCCTTCTTGAGTCAGCTATGCAAGGATAGAAGTTGTACCTCTTGTGGCTCGATATTCTCTTTCATCCACTTTAATACATCAACTAAGTGAGTCCTTTCCCACCCCGTTCTCTACAAGGGGACCACTTGACATACCAGGGTAGCAAGTACACTTGTAGCACAAGTCAGTTAAATGTTGCCTCCTTTTTATTGACAGGACTTTTTGTGATTTCTGTTTTAGTAGTAATATAACCTGTTATACTATGCAGCTATATTACATAGTAATAAACACGTTTCAGTAATAAAAACTTTGGATAAGATCAACCGCTCTCCTCCCTTCTCTGCCTCATGAAGCTTAATCCTGATTTAAAAGGCTGTAATAGCTTCTTGTGACATTAGGATTTGCTGTTAACACAATGCTCTATGCAATTTTCCACTTTCCGTGTTGCCCTCAGCCCTGGGCACGGATGCTCTGCTGTCCTCAGGCTGGCGCTTCCACCCCCAGGGCGCAGCGAGCGATGATGGCTGTAAGGCTGAGGTGAGCTGTGCTGATGGATGTTACGGGGCCAGTGTGTTTGCAGGAAACACACACACGTGTGCCTGACTGAATACTTTCCTGACAGGTAATTCTGCTTCTGGATTGCCATAGCTTCCTCTCTCTGTGTTGATGCCTGTCTCCTGGGAGACAGGGCTCTCCTGCTTTTGTTCGCACAAGCCAGGACCCGAATACAGGGAGAAATTAGCTGTTGTTGACAGTAGCAGTCAATGGGAGGGAGGTTCTTCTCCCATCCTTCCCTCTACCCTTCCCTCATTTCCCACAGTGGTTTTGAATTGTTTTCTAGGCTGACATAAATAAGGCAAATCTCCCAATATTCTTTGCTGGTAAGATGCTCACACCCTGTAAACCATACGCTGTACAGGGAAAGATCAGCTCAGAGCAACGGGGGTTGTTTGTGCCTTATGAGGAAAGCTACTGGTAGGTGGGTGGTGAATTCACAGGTAGAAAGAAGATGCGCAGGAACTACAATGCCCTGCAGCCCGTGGGAAGGGGCTGCTTAGCCCATCTCCTGAATAAGCAGTGCTCAGCACTGGGATGCTGTCACCAGCTCAGGAAAACCATAAAACACAAGCCACTGGGAGCAGCCCCAGGGAGGTATGAATATATGCTCGTCCTGTTCTCGTACTTTTGACTTGGCATCTGCTGCTGGTCAGATACCAGGCTAGACAAATCTTTGGTCTGAGTAGAGCCGTACTTGCATTTTTATGGTCTTGTCAACTGTCGTCCTAACTCCTTGTATTAGGGGAGTCAGATGAAAAAACTAGCTTTATCATCTACCTTACTCCTCTCTCCTCAACCCTCTTATCGTGCACCTCTCTTTCAACTTCAGGCTTTTAGGCAATCTTAAAATTATTTTCCATTTTTGTTTTCACACTGCCCCAGGTCTCTTGGGACTAAAATGGGAATAGCCGAAATACTATGAGAAAGCCTTTTCTCAGGCTATTTACAGCTTATCCAGAAGCAGAAAGAACTAAAAAAAACTCATAAAAAAACAGTTCTCACAAGACTGTCCAACCCAATTTAGCAGATAAAAGGGATGCAAATAGCTTCGAGAACTATTCAGACTTTTGGGTGGTTCTCAGTCCTGACCTTTTTCAGCAGTTTATGGTTTACTGATCACAATCTGTATTTAATATCACTGTTAGGAGATCAAGATTTTTTTCTAGCATGGAAGTATATTTTACCCTCCTCTTCAAACACAGTGAATTTTACAGTCAATGAAGAGAGGTGGGTGCCTGACTTATGCTTGTTGCACCCTCTTCTAGAGCCATCAGAGATGACACGTTGGACCTGGGCTCCTAATTTAGGCACCTGATACATGCCCACGGTTTACAGTGTGGAATATTCCCTTCAGCCTTGATGTAACAAATGTGTTGCGCCGAAACAGAAGTCACTGTGGAATGTCTCAATACTGTGGTTCCACTCAACAAGTGAAACTTGCTTTTTAGGCCATAAGCAAAGCTACCTGAAAAAAAAAAAAAAAAAAAAAAAAGACATTTTTCAAGCTTCTACATAGTGGCTTTTCAGACAGATGGCTGAGAGGCTGTCCAGAAGGTGAGAAGAGTGCTCATTTTAAATATTTCATGCCTTGCTTGGAAGCTAAAAGGGAATTGATACTGGGTAGGATCCAGTACAGATAAGTGCTTTAGCTTCTGTTTTCCCTAACAAGAAATTTCTGATCAGATGTAACAAGAACAGATCCAACAGGGTTGTAAGATATCTACAGTCCTCGAGGTGCAACACTGGTCTCAGTAAATTCAGTGGCAAAATTCCCATTGACTTTAGCTGGATCCAGGTTTCTCTCAGATAATTTTGTCAAGAAAGAACATTTTCCCTGACATGCCCTTAAAGAACAAGCAAAACTTACAATACAGAAATTTGAAGCAGTGATGTGATAAGGAGAGTACAACACCCCCCACACACACTGACCGGACAATCAATGCCAAATCCCTGAATCTTATCCAAAAATGAGCTTTTGCTCCCAAGTTTTGAGCTGGGGGGTTGCTGCCTACTCAATAGCATTGTGGTACCCTTGACTGAATTAACTCTGGTATGAAAGACCTTAACAAAGACTGATTTATCATATTGAGAAGCGGCCTGCATTGTAGTCATACGAATCACCTTCAATCATGTGTCTACAGGTGATTAGGAAGAAGAATCGAATGTGCTGCCAACGGTATGGGAGCAGCATGTAGCTCTACAACAAAAGGATAGAATGAGAAACAGCAGTGAAGCTGATGAATATTGGGGTTTTCAGGATGAATTACAAGATACTTGGTGGAGTGCAGTGCAGTATTTCCTACAGCCAAAATTCAGGCTGAAACAAAATCTCCTTTTAGGTTACAACTCAGAACTATTATATTTGCAAATAAGACTATAGCTACCAACTAGCTCAGCAAGACAAACCCGAGGAGGTTAGCACTGTTTTGCTCAGCAGCAGATTTGGGGACCTGCCCTCTTCACACATTGCTTGTGTGGATAATGTTTCTTTTCGGCTTATGGCATAGTAAAATAATTTTTTGAGCTAAGTTAATGCAAAGTCCTCAAACTGTCACTTTGCACAGTATGAATATGTTGAGCAAAAATTAGACTGTATAAGAATCAAGGGAACCTGGCAGGGAAAGACAGAGTAAATAGGCTGGACAAGGTGGAGTCTGTGTTTGCAAAGGTCTTCCATTGCAGATACAGCTCAAAGAAAGTGAGTTGGAGCTTGGAAGGGAAAGATGGGCAGATTCAATAGAAATTCATTGAGAATTAATGGAAAAATCCCATTGGATTTTTTTTTTCCTTTTTTTTTTTTTCTTTCTCCTTCTCAGTCATTAAGAATTGCCCTGGAGAAACAGAGACAGTTTATTCAGGATACAGGCAGGATTTTCCAAATGGTAGGTGGGATTTGGGTGCAGTGATGTAGAAGGGAGGAATGGCAAGGAGCCGCCAGCCATTTGGAGGTGGGGAGGGAATATAAGGCCAACATGGGTGATGTCAAGTAGTTGTGAAAAGATGGCAACAAAAACAAGGGGGGTCACGGAAATCTTTGCATGCACGAATGAGGAGACCAAGACATATCCCATGCCTTACTCAAGAGGAGACTTAATTCTGTTTGCTCTTACACTGACCCAAGAGAAATCCGTGTCTGAATGATACAAATATCTGTCCTACTCTGTTTATAGTACTTTCAGTTAAAAATAGCTGGGACAGGAGGGAGTCATGTAAGGAAAGCAGTTTGCTTATGAAAATGTTTTTTTCCTGTTTGTGTATAATTTGTATACACACCCACACACTCACATGTGCATAGCCACATCTCACAGACAAGTTTTTTTCCTAAAGAAGCTCAGTGGAGCAACCACTAATAATACTTTCTCACAGCTTTGCTTACTAGCAGTGCTCTGAACAAAGAGCCCAGTTCAAAGTCCATTGGAGCCTGTGGAAAGATGCCCATTGACTTCACTGAGATTTGGATCAGGTCCCAAGTCTTCCCCTATTTAGAAGCTGGAAAATAGGCTGCAATTGCTCAGCTGTATATGCTGGGCTAACTGGGCCTGAAACTAAGTGCACAGAAAAGCCCCACATACCCACGGCTGTACCTTGCAGACAAGTCTTTTGTTTCTGTCTGCTCATGGATCATTGAGTTCTTCAAAGTCAGTCAAACAAATAATGCTTCTAGTCATTGGATTTTCTGTCCTTACAAGGTTTGGCAGCTCTGAGATGTTATCTGCAAGATGGAACCATCCCTGTGGTCATGCCAAAAGATACAAATTTGGTCTTCTGTAACAATGAAAAGTAGTCTTTTTTAAAAAAAAAAAAATGGAGGAAGAAGAAATACATTCCAAAGAAAACTTTTTCAGATTCTCATCTGTAAAATAGGTATTTGTCAACCCTCCAACAGACTTGAATAAAAAGAAAGCATCTGTAGTTTAATCTCGGCATTAGCACTGAAATTTCTTCCTAAAGCTCAGTTTTATCAAAGCAGTTTTGCAAAAAGTTTAAATGAATGACCTGTGGAAGCTTTTGCATGACGAGGGATACGTTGACCATGCTGTTTCTGATCCTCTTCCTGAGATTTAACTGACTACTTTTTTTAACTCACTACTTTTTAGCATCAGTGGGAGTTTTCCATCAATTTCAATGTGAATTTTATTGATTTTGGGCTCAGGAGAAGGGCCGATGGGGGACAAAGGTAGCTTTAGGCTGGATGTCAGCACTCTGTTACTTCTGCATCAGAGGAATCCGTTTCAAGTCCATTGTTTTATGCAGTGATACATTACTAAAGTGACATAATTATGTGGGTGGCATAAGATTTATGATATCCTTAATTATTCATTTATTTAAGTGTTTGGGGGTTGCTCTTAATGTGACAGATGTACACACTTGTCAAGGCACCAGCTGAACTGTCTGGTTTTTAAATAAGGTTATTTACTTTTGGAAAAAAAAACAGATGTAGATAGTCATCTATTTTTTCAGTTTAAATTTCATTCAGACTCATAAGAGAGTTTGTTTAATTTTCTTATCTTCATTATATTTTGATGACAACTTAATTATTTTAGAAAAATTAATAGTTCCTCCACTTCCCCGTGTTAAACACAAGAAGAGTATTATGCACTAATTATAAGGAGTGAACTACAACTGACGTCAACAGAATTTGTGTGACTGCACATATTATAAATGAAATCAGAATATTATACAACAGCTGGAAGACAGTCTAAGAAATAACTTTTTGAATGCCATGCGAAGGAACATGCTGACTAACACATTCATTTAATTCAAGAATCTCTACACAAATAGTTTTCTTGTCTACTGACTTTTGCGCAGCCTGGAAAATGTAAATGAACTGATTTCCATGCTTGTTCGACCCAAATGTAGTGATTCATATTTAAATACATCAGTTGTACTCTGATTAAAGATTGGTTTAAACTGCATTGGAGTCTGACATGGGCAGAGTTTGAAGAGCTCAGGATTGTAGTCACACCTATAGTCACTATGGGGGTACAACTAGTGAAAGGCTGCGAAGGAAACTCATCACCAACTCCAGGACTTTGAAAAACAGGTCCATTCTCCCACTTGTTGAGCACAAGAGCTCATTTTAATAATTTGTGATCAAAAAAAGAACACCCTAGCTTTTGATCTTCAGCTGCATTTATCCCACTCCTTTTTTCTGGGTGTCATGGATATTCTTTTTTTGCGACACTCCATGAAGAGGGCCCAGCTGTGCGTTAGGGGAGGTCCCGCAGACAGGAAAGGCAGGATCAGAAGCAATCTGTGGCACAGAAGACCATGGAGTAAACATTGGACTCATTTCTAGGATAGGGAATTACTTAAAGTGGGCAAGAGTGAAACAAAAATTCTCCATTCATATTTCTGATCTCATAATCTCGTAATCTACAAACGAGCAGTGCTCGTTGGAGACTCCAATGCTAGTACACAAATTAATTTGTGCAGACATTTGAGAGCAGACATCTTCAAAGCTCCAATCTGGGAGCTAAAACAAAGATCACCAATAACATGAATAACACGATCAAAGCATAGATGGTAACTATCTAGAAATATAACTAGTCGTCTTTACTGTAAAGGCTTTATAGTCATTAGCACACTGACATTCATCATTCTGTGGAATAATATGTTGGTAAGAGAATGACAGAAAGCGAGTGAATGTCAGCTGAGGATGAGCTCCTGCTGGACTCACTCAAGAAAATGGAGCATAAATTGTCCAGTAATCAAACACCATTTGCCATTTGCACAAATCATTGGTGTGATTGACCAGATTACATTGGAAGATTATTTTAGCGGCTATTTATTAGTGTTCTTTAAATTTAAGGTAACATCAGGGACCTGTGTTTTCCCAGGCTGTTTAGGGGAAGGTTTCCTTTTTTTGCTGCTGCTGTCCATTCTTCATTTGCGCCTGAAGAGGACTTACCTCAGTGGTCTTTGAAGTTGCTTATGAATTTGATACGGCAATTCACTCTGTGAAACAATGATCCTTTACTTGAGTTTTACATTTGGTATATATTTTTTTCTTTTATTAAACTGTCAGTGAAGACTACACTCTTACTCTGCAAAACTGTTAAATATTGGATGCCAGAAATTGGCAGTGCATTCATGCTGCTGATATGATGATTTTTGGCTGCAGGGATGCAGATTGATTTTGTAACTGAAAATGTAGAGCCATGAGCATGAGAAACTCTTACGAGTCACGGAATGTGAATGGGAAAACTGTAATCCTTCTTGGAGAGAAGCAATCCTTTTGAATACATGGCTTGAGAGAGCAGAGTATCAAAGCTGTGGCTTTCTCCTGAGTTTATAGGTTATTCCTGTTCCCCTCATTTAGCTGCCAATAACACACCGCAAATGCTGGGGCAATCACTTGGCATAAAGACTGGATTGGTTTAATGGAATCCAAAGTTCACCAGGGCTCCAGATTAGTAACATAACTTATAAATTTTGGTGTTAATATAAATATCTTTTACCGATATCTTTTGATGTAAAATATCTTATACATCTTATCGGTCTGTGTATTTTAATACATACACACTCCTGACAGGCAGGGCCAGACCACACACATCACCCCTCTGGCTACAGAGCTGCTTCTGTGCAATTTGTAGCTCAAGTAACTTTGCCTTCCTTTTTCCCTGAGTGTATTGAAGATATCAAAGATGATGTTTGGAAGCAGGAGTAGGTGTCTTACGTGAGACAAGTTAGTATAGGTGGGAAAACAGACAAGTCTGGAGAAAAAAATTCTTGTTAGCATAAAAGGCAAGGCATTCCAAAATGATGAAACCATATCAAAACAAGTGAAACATAAGTATGCTTAATTTAATCTTACTGCAATTAACCTCCCTTTTTTCCTATCTTAGTAGCCGCGATGAAGCCATTTTGAGCCCCAAAGTTTGTCATTTTTTCCAGGTATATAATTTGAGCAAATAAAAGTATATAATATTTCCTAATAACCTGCTTTCTGCACACTGGAGCAGATTCAGCTGGAGCAGTTTGTGGCACTCCTCCTGAGCAGCTTGTAGCTTTGTGCTGAGGGCATTTTCCTAAAAGGTGGCTGCAGAGCTGTCCAGCTGGACGTACTTGAATTTCTTTCTCTCACTTAGGGCTGTGTGCTCTATAGTACAAAGGTGTAAACGTAGGAAAAGTACCTATGTTTTGAGAGGAAAAGTTTTATTCAGGGAAAAACAAAAAGGAAGAGGGAACTATACATACCTCTTTGAAGAATGGTTACAGACTACAGAACTTGAGTATATAGCAGTGCCTCTGTACAGCCCTGCAAAAAGTACTGCAAGGCAGGTTGTGTTTCACATATAACCCTACTTACTCTTGCTTTGCTCAAGGGGTCTGTATGGCGAGTGTGCCAAGAGCTGGGTATCCATCCTCAGGAGCAGCGTGAGGATGACTGCAGTGGTTCAGGGACCAGGCTTTAGCAGTTCGACATTAAAGCATCTAACTATAAAGTTCCTGGATCTTTAGATGTAGCCCTAAAACTCCAGTTTCTGAATATTTACTTATTCCAGAAGGTGTGAAAAAATGAGGCTAGCCAACAGGCTAGCTAGAGGGAAAAGGGTCATTTGAGACTGAGGTAAAAATTAAGTTGCCTTTTAAGGCTGTAATATTTTGCTATGTGGTGAAAATGAACTTTATTTCAGAACATTCAGGAATTCCCAGGGTCTGGTGAGCTATAGTTTTTGTTCACTACTGAAATCTACCCAGTGTGTTAAGCATATCACTTCAATTCAGTTTCTATTATATTTGATTCTTAAATGTTGTCATCTACAGTGTTTCATATGTGAATAGCAACTTAAAAGTTTTTTGTTGAGAGAAAGATTACCATCCTGCTAGTGCTGGCAGCCAGTCTCTATTTATCCTTCCAGCAACATACAATCTTCAAAAATTCCCATAGCTACCTGATATTTATAGGCACATTTATTATCCAAAGTGTAATTTTACTTGTGGGAGGCACACAAATGCCCTGCATTGCAGAACGTCTGGTTTGGGTTTTTTTCCCCTCCAATATTTCTCTGAGTTTGCTAGTCTTAGATGGGATTCACTTCAGCTAAGAAGACAGTATTTGAGTGAAACTACTGATCACCTCCTACCAGCAATTTACAGAAACAGGCACTTGGGAAGAAGCGATTCATCCCTACTGCCTGGGATATCTATTTGCAGGAGGTGCGTTGGTCCCATCACTGGGTGGTGGGAGGGTGCTTAGATGTCATGCCTGGCTTTTAAATAGGGATTACTAAGTGAGATGAATTCTACACTGTTTATTTACAAAGATACTTCACATATTCTAGGTAGTATTCTGACTGACATCAAAATCACATGTAACTTCTGATTACAAAGATTTAACCTGCTTTTTCTGGAAAACAGAAAACAATTCAGAAAATCTTGGATCTGAGAACTGAATTTTTGTAACAACAATGTTTTAATATAAGGAAAAAATTAAATTTGAGAAAATTAATTTAAATATTTGTCTCTATTTTGTGAGCACAAAGACTGTGGACATCTTGTGCTGCCATATTCCCCTTGGGTTACATTTTCCCATATATGGGGCTGTGTGCCCTGGGACTCACAAAATCTCTGACCGGGCAAGCAATGACATAACTCAGGTCTTTGCTATTAGGGAAGGACCAGTACAGTGCATTTTCATTACTTTTCTCTCTATTGGAGAAGCAGGGTAGCCAGTTATCTTTTTGCTGTTCTACAAATCCATTAATGCTTCATAGTAAATCCAGCAACATTCAAATCCCTGAACACCACCAACCTTCAAAGGCAAATGGACGAAGCAGGATCTTCTGTTACCATTAACTAAACAGACTATGATGTACCTTGCCAAAAAGCAGGAAAAATAAGCAAAATAAGTACCCAGAACACTGGCTGAATTTTGCTCTGAATTACCCAGATGTAAACCAAAGAGAACACGTACAGACTTTTCTTGCACTTAACAGTGGGTAAACATCATTTGGGTGCTGTTTTGAAGATGCATAAACAAAATTTTCTTTAAAGAAGGTTTAATAAGAAGAGCACAGATTTTGCCATGTTGCTGCAAATGCAGAAAGTCGGAGTTCAGGGACACATCAGAGACAGAAAATCTAAAGTTCTTGACTTCTGCCAACTGTCCAGACTGTCAACAGAATTGTGGACAGAATAGGATGTGTGAATATATTTCTTCCTCTTAACAGTCTTCATAACCCTCGTTGAGGGAAACGCAAACACACGGAACGTGACTAAAGTATCTACTATCTTTCATCTTTCCACTCTTCAGAAACTGGGCAAGCGTTCAGCCTGCAGCTGCCTATTGCTAACTTTAGCTTGTTTAGTTGCTTTTTTGTGCCCATTTAACCAATTCATCACAACAAATGCTCCACCTTGACTCCAGAGCTGGCACAGCTGAAAATATTCACTTCCCCATTTCTTTTGTTATTGTTTAGTCTCATCTATTACTGTCATAATCATGACACAGGAGATGGGCTAGTCTCCCCACCAAAATATAAAACTGATATGAGAATATGCTTAAACCATATCTAGTCAGCAATTTAGGAAAGAGATGTTTATTACAATGATTTTTTTTGTCCTGAATATTTTTTGTTTGCTTGGATGCCAGAACTGCCCTGAACTTCATCATATAATTCTTATGGTCAAGTTCAGAATGTCTTCAAGATTCCTTTGTCCTATGCATTACAGTCTACACATAAAAATATTGCACAAATAATCTATTATGTACACATACTTTCTTTTGTTTGGATTTGATTTAGTTTGGGGGTTTTTTTAAGCAAAAATTTTTTTTGCTTTCGGACAGCCTAGGATTTTAATTTGTATGACAAAATCCTTTTGCAGACTTTTTGCTGACAAGGAAGCTCTGAATGGTGTACATTAGAAATGGCCCAAAGCTCCATTACTTGGTATTGCAAAGCAACACAAACACAAATTTATTTCTGATCTTCTGTGAACCTTCAGTTTTGGAGCATGTGACAAAGTTTTGGTTGAGATATTCCAGCATTGGTTAATCTAATTTTAACAAAATTAAGAAATACAAAACCTTATTCTTATTTTAATTCCCTCATAGAATACCTGCTCTAAAGTAAAAAAAAAAAAAAAGGGTGTGTTTTTCCTGGAATCATTACTCAGATCTGCCCTTAAAAGTAATTTATCTGAAGCAAGCTATCTCCTTTCTCCTTTTTCTATTCTATAGTATCTGAATTGATACATGAACAAACAGAATGAATAGGTTGCAGCTGAGGGAAAAAGATTGACTTGTTTGTCTCTAAGGACCGTACCTGAGCCAGGTCATACCTGTTAAGGCCACAATCTTCAGAGAACCACGCAGGCTGGTCAGGAAATTATAAACAGATTACAGTAGAAATATGGTAGGTACAGTCATAGGAGCTCAACAGTGCTGCTGAAAATTCTTTTGGTGGCTGAACTCTCATTTCTTCTTTCCAATTCCTTCTCCCTCACTTCACTTTAAAGAAGCCTAATGGAAAAGACAATAGAAATGACAGAATTCGCTCAACTGAAAAGCAGTATTTTCACACAGAAAAAAAAATAATCAAAAAAGCTATCAGGAAGAAAGTAAAACATTTCAAAGATGCCCTTTATAATGACCTCAGTCATAAAATAAGCATAGTAATATCAGAATGGGAAAATGAATTTTTACTCACTCAAATAAATAAATAAATACATATCATGTTTTTTTCCAGATTGGAAAAAGGCAGAATGAAAAATAATCCTTTCATATTCAAGCCATATAGCACAAAGTGAAAAAAAGGACGCATCCTGACAGATTTATGCTCTAAAAGCACTGGGAATTTCCACATTCTTCAAGGCTAATCACATTCAGAAGTGACTTAGCCCTGGAGCAAGGTATGTATATTTATGGATACTCCATAGACTCATCCAGTACTAAGTGAAACACTAGAGTACTTTCTTTATTAGCAAAGCAAGAACTGATGCACTTAGGGCTGGGAGCAGTACTATCAAGACAGAAAGCCCCAAAAGAAAGTGGTTACAAGGTCTCTAGCTTTCTAGTCCCAGCTCAGGCACAGGTCTTACACAGGCACAATGCTTGAGTGGCTTCAGAAGAGGCTGTGGTGCCACCTTGGACTTCAGCTTTATTAAAAGCAGGCTTGTGCTCATCTACTTTGCTCTGTGAGAACTACAATACAATTATTTCATCATATAGTAGCGTGCTGGTATAGATGCATTGGACTTTCTGAAGCTCCTCTATTGCTGCTCTGACTTGGCTGGACATAAGCATCCTCCAGGCTGGAAATCATTTTAGAAGGTCATACTCCAGCAGGCCTTTAACGTGGGTGGCCCATACTGACCAGAGGCAGGTCAGGGCTCCTCTCCATTACATGTATGGACATACTTTCAGTCCACAGTTCCAGCTCAGGGCCCCTCAGCAGTGTAGAAATGGCACAGACGCCATTTCATTTTCATTTTCCTGCTCCGAGGCTGACAAACCAGGACTCAGACCTGTCCATTCCTGCTAAAAAAAAAGGGAAGGAACTATGATAAAATCCAAGCCAGAGATCAGGGGCAAGCCAAAGAACAGCCACAAAGAGCTGTCTACCAGCAAGAGAAGGTTGGAGCATTGGCTCTGCTTCTGGTGGAAGGAGGACTTACCAGCGCCCCCTCCTCCTGCCATGTACCCAGTAGCGTCCTGTCAGTGCAGCAACGACTATAGCTTTTCAGGGCTCAAAGGCAAAAGAAATAAGGTGTGGCCCCACACTGGCTGTAGAGAACTTCTTGCTTCACCTGCACCTAGGGATTACCCTGCCTGGTAGGTTACCCGCAAGGCAAATTCTGCAATGAACTGTTCCGCGGCCCCTGATTGATCCCATCCACCAGCTGAGTGTCACTGCGGGGCTCAGACACTCACGTGCTCGGCATCTATCACTTCACCAGCAAAAACAACTCTTCTGGGCTGCACGCAGGGAGAGGGGAGGGAGGGTGAGTTCTTAATTTCCAGAAATAGTTCTTCAGAAGGATAATCTAACCCTAATGACTTTCAAAAATTAGTACCACATATGGCAAATAGAAAAAACTAAGAACTTTCAATAGGCATTCCAAAGTGCCACTTAGCACTATAATTCAACTAGCAATTCAATTTTCCAAGGTCTAAATTCAGGATATGATGTGTAAAAAAGACCCAATTCAAAAGATATATGAATGAAATGGAAATGCAAGCGTGTGTGATTCATTCTGTCGCCACCATCAGCTTTATAAATGTAGGTTCAAAATACCCAAGGTCAATATTTCTCAGTTATAAAAGTGAAAGAAAACTGCATTCATGAAAATCAACAATAACTTCGGAGCTGTGATGAGGGATCTTGTGAAAGGTAACAGCTTCTTTCAACAATGAGTTTTCCCCGAGTCATGAAAGGTAAGAGTAACAGCGCAGAGATCTGAGTGTCGAAATAGTCAATGGTTTGGTTTTTGTCTGAATGCAGATTCTCCCATACAGTCAAACAAGAGCTGGGGCCGGGGCGGGGGAAGCTTTTCTATTGCAATTTCTTCACCCCATTTATGTTTTCTAAGTTTCCCGAACTTGCTGTACCGCAAGTTACTTTCATTGGCCCTTTTCCGTGTTTTCCTGTCAGGCAGTGATACACCCCATAGCTTCATTCTTGACACATACTGGAATTATTGAATTTTAGGATAAACCTATGAATTTGTCATAAATTAATCTGTGCTCATTATTTACTATTTTCCCAAAGCTTTTAAAATTATGGAGACATCCAGATGTAAATTTGTAAATTATGTTTGAAACACAGGTTAGTTTGGTCTTGAGTTCCTAAATTTTCGGTGACCAGATTTCATTTGATTTGATTAAAGACACAACTGAGTTCCCAATTCAAACGAGAGTTTCCATCTGATTATTTCTCAGATCTACATTAAAGCAAATTGTCTTAATACTCATTTCCCTCTAATACAATGCCAAAATTAGAAAATACTCGATGCTCTATATTCTTTTCATGACTGCTTATTAGCCCATCCTTTTTTTACAGTGTTCTGTGTTGCTTGCCTGTTAGCTGATTGACTTATGTAACAGCTGTGTCATTAGCAAAACCCAAGTAATGTTCTGCTGTCAGATCACTCTGTTCTCACTTTATCTGTCCGACTTCATCTTAAAAACTTATAAATTCAGTGCCAAACACCATGTTGGGAGAACCTCTCTGACATCAATGCTACATCTGTCATTGTCTGTGTATACTTCATGTGTGCAAGCTATACTCTGATAGAAAACCATCGTATCATATTTATTTTCTTTTTGCTTATATAGTAATCCAAGAAGGAGGCTATCAAATCCTTTCTTAAGATCTGTAGTGCATATTGTTGTTTGATGCACCTTTGAAATAGTCTTCCGTGGCTGAAAATGTGGTTGAAGACTGGTTAAGATCTACCCTGCTCTTGCTAAGCTTTGTCTTTATTCTCTTTAAGATGCTTTTGTAGCATATTTGGCTTATTAATTCCGTTGCTGAACTTTTCTTAGGTTGAGCTTCATAATTTATTTAGCCCTTATAACTTAAGAATACTATAGATGAATGTAGTAGACCTTGCGATTTACTACCACTTCTTTCAACGTTTGTATCAATTTCCTTCCTGTTCATGTAAAACCTCTTGGATTTTTCTGTACTGCTTTCATTGATGTGATTTTTATTGATTTTGCTTCCCGTGGAAGAGTTGTGGGCTTCTTGGAGTTATTGAAAATGGTTTTTGAAAAATTTTGGTTTGGCTGATTTGCTTTTGTTGATCAACCTCTGTATTTTCTCATTTATCCATGCTGAAGGATTGCTTCTCTGGAAACTGTATTTTTTCCAGAATTTATGATACTGTCATACAGAAAGGGCTTCAAGATGTCAGTGCTGATGTCCTGCAATGAGTCAAGCCTTGCTGCACGTGAAATCTTTACTTCAGTTTGAAAATGCTGTAGTAAATAGCACTACCCTTAGTCTGTTGCGGTCAACTTTCTCTTGTATTTTTCAGAGGTTTGTTTTCTTATGTTTCATCTGCTTTCTTATCACATATAGTTTGTTATCTTTGGTTCTGAGGATTAGGATCATGGCATATCCAGATATTCATGTAAGTTTTTTCCAATACATATATGGTACCTGATAGCTCTGTTGGGAGAATTCCAAATTACTTCATGGATTTCTTCATGAGGAAATATAATTCACGAGCTCCAGTGCCAGAAACAATTCAGACATCTATGCATCATTCTAGTTTGGAAACTCATGCTATATTTGTACATTTATTCTGAGTTGTTTTCCCAGCCACTGGGGCTGAAGTTCCTTGTTAACCTACTTGCTGTAGGCTTATCTAAATAAGGTGGGGTTGAAGTTTATGTGAAAACGGGAAAAGTTCTTGCCTAGATTTTTTGTTTAGTTCAGATTTGTTTTTTCTTTCTTTTTATCTGTTTGTTAATTCTTTTTTCCTAACCCAAAAAAAGCTCCCCACAGTTAGATTTAGATACTATTACAGGAATGGAACGAGACACAGTCATTCAGTAAATATTTCTTTAAATTAATTATTGTTTTACAATGTCTTTGACAGTAGATATTTATTTAACTACAGCTTTTTTTTTTAATATAAATGCAAAAAATGTAATTTTTGCAATCAGGTGGTCCTCTTGTCACAACACTACGTGGTAGTAAGAGCTGACATACCTAGTTAGGTGTACTGACTATCTGGTGCTTGTTTCCAATAGAGCCTCACTGCATATTCTCACTCTATCAAGTTGTGCTTAAGCCTGCAAAATAAACTTCAGTCTCTACTTGGTAGTAGTTACCAATGCTGCCAATTCTTTAACTAAAATGTAATCTTTGATTTTAACTTAGAGCTAGATCTTACTTTCCTTCCAGCTACTGACCTCTCAGGGACCTAGCTAGCTCTTATAAACAGAGGTAGGCAGCATTACCATAGCCATATTAATTTCAAATATTTTACAACTTTTTTAAAAAATTTTTGTTATGCACTAGGGGTTAGTAGCACATGTTTTTGTTTCTCTTATCTGTAGTGACCAATCTGTATTTCATCTACTGCTGTACACGACAAGGATATACTGCCATGTATTGAAGAGAGAGCAAGTGAAATTAGAATGAGGCCTTTGGAATTTAGTTATGTTCACCATATGGTAAGAATCATTGTTATGCAATTTACAAAGGTATTGTTTTAAGTTAAAACATTTAGAAGGGCCTTCTTAAAACTCTAGATGCTTTGAAACAATTCATCCAGATTCCTAATCCCTGAACGGCCTTTAGGACCATTAATCATGCCATGCTGGCTTTTGCCCTTCACATTTTTCTTCAGACTAATCCACAGAAACAAGCAAATAAATTACACATTAAAATTTATGAGTACAAATTTTTCCTTCCCTCTAACTAATGTGTGTGATTTTCCCTGGAGAAATTCCCTCCTGCATAAGAAATTAAAGCTTTTAAGCAAAGAATAGTTCCACTGTCAGGAAGAAAAACAAAACCATTGCAATAACCATGTTATTTTCAAATATTTTATAATTTTGAATACTATATTGTTCATATGAATGAGGCCTTAGTAGCATACATAACCATAGTTAGCTTCTGAATGCCACAGCACTACAATAAAGTATGAAAAAGAATAATTCATAGGTTAAATATTTTTTTTCTGCCAGCAAGGAGATTTTCTAACAGTTTATTCTTTAAAGAAGCCTCAAAAGGAATAAAACTCTCAAAGCAGCAAACCTTTCCGTTCTTTTTATCTCCTGGCAGCTGAAATAAACGACTGCAGACCCTATGGAAACTTCAGTTTCCAGTCTAGATGATGAACTGCATTTGCAGGGGACTATCTATTTGTAGGGAATGGACAGACAAACCAGTTGCATGGCTTGAGAAGGCTGTCTCAGTTCAGATGAAAGTTTTTACCGGTTTCTGAAGAGTCAGCAAAACTCAAGGATAGGTTGTTATTTTCGTCAAGAGTAATACTTTGAGGTCAAAATGGACGTTTTGAAAATCACAAAAATGAAGATGTAGGCATTTTAAATGCCTACTTGATAAATTTCAATGGTATTGCTGCTGGAGGTTACTGCAGCATACATATTAACATCATTTTTACATTGGAATGCGTTTCAAAACCAGATTATTTGTGCAGAAAAGTCAGGGCTTTATCTTGGTTTCCAAGAATATATCCAGTGCAGTTATGTGCTACACTATAAATACACATTTTTTGCAAGAGAGGAAGCATAATTGTCTACTGCCAATGGAGCTGATTGTTAGAAGATAGTTATTTTCTTGGGTCACGTCAAGACAGAGCCTTGATTAGTTCTATATTAAGCCAAATTGCTTTATTGCATCAAACATTTGAGCCAAGCAGGCCTTAGTTTTAACATAATGTATATAAGAATGTTATCTATATATTGCTAATGTGACTTTTCTAATTGTAGCGTGGAAGGACCTGGCAAAGGAAGAACCAGCTCATGGCTGCTGAAATTTCATCTGGTACTTACCCAACATTTTAAACATGTAAATTTGGTTGTAGGCTCCCAGCAGTAAAAGGCCTCACAAAACAGACAGCAGTGGACTGACAGTCTCTTTGCAATCAACCTATTCAATGTAATTATACCTTACTGTTCCTCAGATAGGTTTGTGCTTCTAAAAAGCAGAACAAGGGGGACTACATTTTATTTGAATTACCGGGAAAACAGCTTTACTGAGATCAGCTGGGTATTATACATAGCAGAAATAAAATAATTTAAAAATACTAATTATGGAATAGGTTAGAGTCAGACCTGCAATAAACTGGCAAGTGGTTTTTATTCTATAGAGCACAAAAGCAGAAAAGTTCACTTTTTCTGAGTTATACAAAAATAGCATAAAAACACAATATTAGATGTAATTGTAAAGTTTGTACTTTCTCATTTTATCTTGCCTGGGGGACTTGACTTTTCCAAACTGGGGTTGNCCATGTCTACCCTTTTTTTAAACACCTCCAGGGATGGCGAATCCACCACCTCCCTGGGCAGCCTATTCCAATGTTGGATAACCCTTTCAGTGAAAAAATTTCTCCTAATATCCAACCTAAACCTCCCCTGGCTTAACTTGAAACCATTTCCTCTCGTCCTATCACTTGTCACTAGGGAGAAGAGGTCAGTCCCCATCTCTCTACAACCTCCTTTCAGGTACTTGTAGAGAGCAATAAGGTCTCCCCTCAGCCTCCTCTTCTCCAGGCTAAACAGCCCCAGTTCCCTCAGTCGCTCCTCATAAGACTTGTCCCCCAGACCCCTCACCAGCTTCGCTGCCCTTCTCTGGACACACTCCAGCACCTCAATGTCTTTCTTGTAGTGAGGGACCCAGAACTGAACAGAGTACTCGAGGTGGCGTCTCACCAGTACCGATTACATTGATGTTTACTTAGTAGCCAGACACCAAAGTAGAATTTAGAAAGGAAATGCAATCCATTTGCAATATACCACTCCAATAAGTCTTAAAACTACAGAATTTAGCATGCAACTCCTGGCTGCTCAGCTCCAACTTTTCAATTTCCAAATAAGTTTGAATTTTCACTGCAAGGTGGCAGTTTCCCATGTTCCACAATGTTCAGAAGAGAGCCTGCTGTGCTCCAGAAATGAGTTGCTGCCACTTTCATTGGGACCATCAAGCTGTACTCATTCTCTGGATGTGCTGAGAAAATATAAAGGATACGAAAGTCTGTTTTGACTTAGTTCCTGAGCCTTCATCCACGAAGAGATTTAATGGACCCAAGAGACAGCACAGGTTCATGATTTTGGGGAGAAAATAGTTTTCAGGATAAAAGAGGCCTTTTTTTTGACAGTGGCACTTTGGAGCAGGTTGAGAATAAGAAGGTCTTTCACATCAAAACAAAAAAAAAAAAGGTATGGATAGCCAAAGAGTTAGATAAATCTATTTGACATAGCTACATTCTCAATTTGACTAAAAAAAGACAGAATTGCAGGTTTCAAAAAAGAAAAACATGCATGCCTTCATTTTCTTTCAGTCTTTCGAGATCTGGTTTAAAGATTGAAGAAGTTCAGTAAAGCCACCGAGATTTTGGATGCTTAGTCTAAGCCAAAATTGACAGCCAAAGTTTTGATACCTAACTCACTACAAGTATTGGTAACAAACATTATCTTTGACCTAAACTGGTGCTACTTGTTCTCATAATTTATGGGAGGAATTGGGGGGGGTGCTATTTTGTTTTGTTTGTTTGTTTGAAAACTTAAATATGAAAATTGCCAATGACTGTGGGAATGGGTACTCATAATAGCAGCTTTTCGTGTTCCTCTTGATAAGCTTAATCAAAGTATCTGATTATAACCCTTCCCTTAGCACTTCATGTATTGTCTCCTTGGGAGCACAATAGATGTAATTTCACTCTTTCAGACCAAAAGATTTTCATGGTAATTTCATTGCCATTATCCATCCCACACGTGGTGGTTTTGTATACAAATGTGTCTGACCCATGGCTTCTAACTAGTACTCTGAAAAAAGCAGCTTTCAAACATAATAAAAAGGTAGAAGTCATAGCAGAGCTAATAACAACAAGTACATACAAAAAGACACAACTTGGACACAAAAAAATTGTTAAATAGAAGCTGAATTAGTGGAGGATTTTGAGAGCATACCTGATTACTCTTCAGTGGAAATAATTCTTGTAAACGTATCATATGAGTTAACTTCTGCTAGATTATTCTGCGCATCAAATATTTCGTATAAATAAAAGTCTGATATAGCTCAGGTGTCTCTGTGGAAGACAAGAAATCTAATGTCATTCACCCTTACCTCTACTATTCAAGTATCACAGCTTTGGAACAAAGTAATGAGACAGATGAAATGTCAAGAGAGAAAACCCTTCCATTGACTGGAGGCCAGCAGAAACCAGTAGTCCAGCTGAAGAAACCTACTGGTAGTCATGTAAGAATGCTCAGTGTTACTGCTTTGACATATTCAAGAGAATACCTCTTCTAGTACAGACATTGCATTTTCTAAAACATAAAGATGATGAAGTAGAGTTGTATAAATAGCAGTATGGAAGTGTATGATGCGATACTACATGGAGGTAACAAAACTAATTTTACTTGTTTATCCGTTATTCAGTTATGACAAAGGACAGAGACTTAATCTTGCACGGATGCTGATTACAGGGGAATTCAAAATTCGGGATCCCCTATACAATGCACAGACAAAGCCTCCCTGTGGAGCAGTTGGCCTGTGCTGTTCCCCAACAGTGTGAAGCATCACAGCTACTTTGGGGTCCACAGCCAGCACCTATCTCCTGCAGTTAGCCTTCTGTACCTGTTCAGTCTTTTCTTTCTCTTCAGACAGACGCTCACCTGATGATGAGGCTGGCACAGTGGGGTGGATATTCTGTCCAGAAATTGGAGACCTGAGTTAGCTGTCTCCCTTCACTTGGCTGGAATGGAAACTTGAACCAACATCTCCCACCTTGCAGGTGTGTACCAGAAACACTGATATATTTGGTGCTGTCCCACTGAAACTGTTCTTATGCAAAATGAATAAATGGCTGCTGGTCAGACAGGACTTGAGAATGTGGTGGTCAGAGAGCACCTGCAAACCATGGAGGGTGAAAATACCTATGTGGGCCAGAAGACACAGGACTTAGTTTCTGCTTCACTTTGGGTTAAAAAACAGTGATCTCACTACTTTTGCCCTCCTGGGACTTTTTCCTCCTTCACTTTACAACGCTGTTGCTACTAAATATTTAAGAGACTGTACTGCGCCCAAACTTCTTTTCCGCTTATAATTTGTCCTTTCACTCAACAGATAAACTACCTCATCTGCTACACTGGTAGAGCTGGCCTTGTTGCATACTACGTGGCATATGACCATGAAATACTGAAATTAAGTCAGCATTGCATTTTAAATTTCTTCAAGGCCTCAACAACTTGAAAAAAATGCACTAAAACGTAATGATCCTTGCTCACATGGCTAGAGTTGGGCATTAAGGGTCTGTGCTCAAGAGAAAAGCATGTTACTCTAATCTGTGGTCAGAAACGTCCATTCTTTCTTGCATGATATAGCAGGAGCTCTTCAAGCTGTTTTAAAAACATCTTATATTTTATTTATTTATTGTTGTTATCCTTATTCTAAATTTCATTTCAGTATGTGTATTCAACACTTTTAGAGTCATGTTGATGGGGCAGGTAAAGGGAACATTTGAAGATGTTTCAATGAACAAAACAAGTAATTGTTACAGGACAGATAGTTCATTGTATCTAATCAGTTAACACAGAAAGTTTTAACATGCTTCAGTACACACAATACACTCTTTGAATGTCATTCATGCAATGTCTGGTCTTTTTAAAAGGCTGTCAGAAAGACTGAGTCAGATTTGAAACCCAGAAAATATACTAGAATACAATTTTAAATTACTTTGTACTAATCTGATAAACAAATCCTCCCTTATTATAGCATGAAACATTGTATTTTACCAATCATGATAGCAAATGTACCACATATGTGTTCATTATTTTTCCCAAATGCATAACAGCTCATAAAGGAACCTTTATGACCAAGGTCCATTTAGGACCAAGTTAAAATCACGCAGCCTCATCATGCATCCTGGGTTTCAGGTAAAGTTTCAGGTCATCTTGAAGCAAACACCTCCAAGATCACCTTGGACCGCAGCAGAACTAACACAACCTGCCTTGCTATGGGTTGTGTCCCATCCCCAGGGAATCCCTTAGCTCCTGACAGCAGCAACATGCTGGGTGGTATGTGCCGGGTGAGTGCGTTGTGCCTCTGATATTCCCAATCCTAATTCTGTCAGTGCTTTCCTCATGTTTGGTGAGAAAGTCTTTTTGTGCCTGTTTCCGTGGAACCATTTACTGTCCATTTAGGATTGACAGTGGGAGCATGGGCCATGGCCAACGCTGCTTTTTGTTTATTCTTGGCCCTTCTCTTTCAGAGGACTTTGGGGAGAGCAGTCCTTGAGCCCACTCTCATGGCCTGGGTGAACATCTAAGTGAGGCTCAGAAATGTCATGAGGTGTCCCAGAGCCCTCGTAGCCCCTGTGTGACAGATGACGGGCTGTCACTATCTAGTCCATAGATGGGACAGTTGTCATGGAAACAAAACTACATGGAAATACTAAAAATAAAGCTGGCCAGACAAGCTTGATAGTTTTTAGGCAGGAAACCAAAGTGAGAGAGTGCCATGGATATACTTGGATTTTAGACAGGCATTTGATAAAGAGACATATGATAGTCTAGGGAGAAAATTAAATCAATTTGGCTTAGACAACAATACAATTAGTCCAATCAAAAGCTGGCTTGTGAACTCCTGACAATGGAAAATTATAAATAATTCATTAAGGAGAGAGAAATTGACTGGTGATGTCCCACAAGAATCAGTATTGGGCTACCTGTTTAAAGTTTGGATAAATATATCTACAAAATTCTATCAAGAATAAGTCATTCAAGATACACTTAGAAGAGAGAACAATTTGGTCTGCTTCACTAAAGTAAAAATAACTAATATGTGTCACCATACTAATTGCTCGTGGGGTGGGGGATTGGGGGTGTGGAGGTGCTTAAGAAAATACATGACCAAATTTTCCAGCCTTCACAACCCAAACACTTTGGGCTTTTACCTGTCAGTGGAAGCTTTTTTGCAGATAAGCCTGATTTTACATGTCTCCTTCCAGAAGAAATAGGTTAATAGCTCTAAGAACTGGACTTAGTTTTATTGGGTGGAGAATCCAAACATCCTCCCAATTATCTGACATTCAGATCTACGTTTCCCAGTATTTCCTGTAATGTCAACCACACGCAGTGGCAGCACAACAGACAGCCCAGCGCTCTAGGTCCCTGGGCTGGTGTCCAGCCATGCGTTGAAGAATACACAAAACCCTTCTCCATTATCAAGTAATAGCCTGATGTATACTGGCAACTTTATTCAGCTGTGTCATCATGCATGATTAAATTAAACTCTTGCTAGTATTGCCAATCATAGAAAAAGGTAATTATTTTCTTTTACCTTCTTTGTAACAAGAATAATTTTACTATTTAGTGTCCCATGCCGACACCTCAACAGTGGAAAGCAGAGTGCTAATAAGGTAAATGGACTACATAGAAACATTAAGAAGAATTTCTTTACTGAAAGGGTCATCAGGCATTGGAACGCATTACCCAGGGCAGTGGTGGAGTCCCCATCCCTGGAGGTATTTAAGGGTTGTGTAGATACGGTGCTCAGGGATATGGTTTAGTGATGGGCTTGTCAGTGTTGGGTTGATGATTGGACTAGGTGATCTGACAGGTCTTTTCCAACCTATAAGATTCTGTCATTCTGTGATTTGGGATGGCTGTAGTTACCAATCTCTGACTTTGCTATTAAACATTTAAGTCATCCAAATTTTGCAAACATCAACTTAAAGAAAACACCAGCAGCTAAATTCATAAATATGTCAGCAGTCAAGACTTGTTTACATTTGAAAATGTGGTGAAATAGCCAGAATAACTGTTTCATTATAAATCCTCAAATGGCCACTATATTCTAAAAGACAGCTATTTCACTTAATTTCTGAAGACAGACAACCTCTGAGTCATCAAAACTATCTCCCCTGTCACTGAACAGGGTTTTTCAGATAACTAGTTTTATTTTAGTTCTCTTCCTCACAGTCTGGTGATTTATCTATTATTCAAGTAACTACATTTTCCTCTGTCCTTGAATTATTTAAACTGTTGTGTATCCAGACAAACACACTTTCCCAGCTCTCCAGTAAGATTCTATTATAAGCAGATATTTGTGTCTAATCACACACATTAGCGAATGCAAAGACTTAATATATCTAACATTATGATCTTTCTTGGATGCAAAACCCTGTCAATGCTATTTGTAAAATACTTCGGGCTTTCACTCTACATTTTATATGCTAATAACATTTTTTTTGTTATGGAGCCAATCTGGCTGTGCTAAGTACATATTCTCCAAAAAATTAACCTATGGAACCTCAGGCTGAAGACAAAATTTATATTTGTGATTTAAAACTACCACCTTAATCAGAGCATTATTGTGTTATTATCCTAATACTCAATAATGCATTTCTTGTAGATAATTTAAATGTGAATCAATGCCCAAGAACATCTGATTCCCCTGAGATCAAATAAATTAAGGAACTGAAAGATGTAAATAAAATCTATTTATTTTAAATTAAAACAGCAGAACCAGATTTAAAGAGAGTTTGATCTCAAACTATTACGCAATTGTAATAGAGGGAAAATTAGCTTAAAAAAACTCATCAAGAAGTTAAAGTAACCTGTTTTAAAGCAGTCTGTCCAGAAATCATTGACGGCACCATGTCAGAGGCTTAATCCGTTGCAAAGCATACTTGAGAAACTCAGTTTTGCTATGTTGAAGAGATAGCATCCTGACTGCAAAACACATGAGGGTGGTTTGGGACTACAGCTACACAGAGTGTTGGGGCCAATTCTCTACGGTGAGAGAGAGAGAGAGGGACCTGGACAGAGTCAAGGTGGTTATATTCAAAATTATAATGTATAATGCCTGTTCCAGAAACTACAAAACCCCCAGAAGTGGCGGGTTCATACTCCAAAAAGCAGGTTTCAGCCACTGTCAATGTCTTTTAAAGACTGGAGTGCCTCCATCTCTGCCTTTGCTGCTGGGAGAGGAGTAGGACACTGGGTGACACGACCCGATCCATCTGGCCCATGTGTCCTGCGGACAAATGGACAAGGAGCACCCTGCTCAGCCCCCCCTCCTCCCAACCTGACTTGCACAAACTGTCTGCATCTGACAGGACTTAATTTTCCTAGTGAGCTCCAAAGCTTCAAGTGCCATTACACTGAATCAATCTCATAGAGTTAGGTGGCAAATTCTTAATAAGGTAATTTGTAATTCAGGTTACGCAACACCGCACAAATAGATTAGACTCTACAGTAACTAATACTAGCTACCTGAAAATTGATCACTTAAGACACATGCTGTAGTTTCTCCTCTTTACTAAGATGACAAACTTTTACATCTTTTAAATAAAATTCAGTACTTCAGGAAAAACTGCGCATTAACTCACTCAATGAAATACTCACTAGTTGTTTGCTTTCTTTAGGAAGTCTTCCTGTAACAAAATCTATACTTTGACAATGATGAACTGAAAATACACACAGTGGGTTAATATTCAAGCACCACTTCCTCCAAGCTCAAGATGGTGCATCCCTATGAGTAAAAAATCAGGCAAAGGAGGCAGGACACCTGCATGGATGAGCAAGGAGCTTCTGGAAAAACCCAAATAGAAGAAGAAAGATTACAGAATGTGGAAAAGGGGACTGGCCACTTGGGAGTAAGATAGGAACATTGTCAGAGTGTGCGGGGATGAAATGGGGAAGGGTAGGGCCCACTTGGATTTAAATCTGGCAAGAGATGTCAAGGATAACAAGAAGGGCTTCCTCAAGTACATCAGTAGCAAAAGGAAGAATAGAGAGAATGTGAGGCCACTGCTGAATGAGGTGGGTGCCCTGGTGATGGATGATGAAAAGGAGGTGGAGTTACTGAATGCCTGCTTTGCTTCAGTTTTTATTGCTAAGGCCAGCCCTCAGGGATCCCAGACACTGGAGGTAAGAGAAAAAGTCTGGAGAAAGGAAAACTTTCCCTTGGTTGAGGAAGACTGGATTAGAGACTGCTTAGGCAAGCTTGACACCCACAAGTCCATGCGCCCTGATGGGATGCACCCACAAGTGCTGAGATAGCTGGCAGATGTTATTGCAAAGCCACTCTCCATCATCTTTGAAAGGTCATGGAGGACAGGAGAAATGCCTGAGGACTGGAGGAAAGCCAATGTCACACCAGCCTTCAAAAAGGGCAAGAAGGAGGACCCAGGAAACTACAGGCCAGTCAGCTTCACCGCCACCCTCACCAGGGGACGGGACCATCTCTCTTACAAGGAAAGGCTGGGAGACCTGGGTCTGTTTAGCCTGGAGAAGAGAAGACTGAGAGGGGATCTCATCAATGCTTATCAGTGTCCGAAGGGCGGGTGTCAAGAGGATGGGGCCAGACTCTTTTCAGTGTTGCAGAGTGACAGGATAAGGGGCAACAGGCACAAAGTGAAACACAGGAAATTCCATCTGAACATGAGGAAAAATTTCTTTACTTTGAGGGTGGCAGAGCCCTGGAACAGGCTGCCTGGAGAGGCTGTGGAATCTCCTTCTCTGGAAATATTCAAAACCCGCCTGGATGCGATCCTGTGCAACCTGCTGTAGGTGAACCTGCTTTGGCAGGGAGGTTGGACTAGATGACCTCTAGAGATCCCTTCCAACCCCAACCATTCTGTGACAAAGTGGTATGATGTAAATTTGTGGTTTTAAGTTGAATGAGAAGTCTGGAATTTTATTCTAGGACTTTCTCTGTGAGAGCTCTAATCTGCTTGGAAAATTTGACAGCAGATTGAGAAGAATCAAAAGAAAGAAATTATATGTCATAAAACACCCAAATTGTGGAGTGCCTGAAAGCTGCACAGTGACGTTTGCTGCTACAGGCATTAAATCTCTGTTAAGGGTTCAGAGGAAAGCGCAAAGTAAAATAAACTAAAAAATATCACAATCTCAGCAGGGTATAAGCCAAGAAAAAAATGTTGCTTTCATCTGGCCTCCTCCTGGTTTTATACCATATGGGTACTCTGAACTGCAGACCTGGTATCAACCTGAGAGCCCAGGGGCAATCGCAAACCCAAGCAGTCCCCTCCTTGGGGCAGCTCATTGCCCTGCCGCAGCTCTGCGAGCCGTCACAGCTCGGCGAGCGGCAGCCGCTTTGCTGGCCAGGCTCAGCTGCTTCCCACCGGCCTCTGAGTTACTTCCTCAGCTACACAGCTCTGCACTGGCCAGAAAACAGAGAAAGCTCTAGAAACTTGTTTTCTAATATATTTCCAGTAAACAAGGAAGTGCTTTGGCTGGTACCTTTGCTGACCGGGCTGGGCCAGCATCGTTGATTCTCAGGAAAAAGAGCAGAAGAGAGGCTGAATCATTGAAGTGAGCATAAACCTCGGTTTCAATCACTTCTTTTGTGGCAGTACTTTCTGCTTTTATAAATCTATTGATAACTGTGGTTTTGACTGCACTATTCTCCATTGCTCCTTTAAAATTACTCGTGTGATTCAAATGCTGTTTGTTGTTTCAAACCATCCCAGTATGTGTGCATGAATATTTTTTTTGAACCGGAGACTAGAACACCTGGGTGCATATGCTCAGGATAGTATTCAAATAGTAAGGACTTTTTGTACACTATTTGCAATACTGTTTTTCACAGAATAGATGTGTTCATCCTTTCACTTGAAATCATTGATGGGACACTAATCAGGGGCCCTTTCAACCCACCAAAAATCCCTCTTGTGCCATTGATAAATTGGATTGCTGGTGTCTCCATGTGGTTTAGTGGGCCATGGCATCAAGCATACTGTTCATTCAGAGACCCTGATTTCAGCTTCTTTCGTACATTCCATACACCTTCATGTCAGATATATCTTGGCATAAAAGTAAAATTTAAAAAAAATATCAACAGTAATCCATATTTGGAGACTGAGAGTAAAAGGAAATGTCAGAAGAAAAGATTTACGGATTTTACTTAGAAGCTAGTATTCCACAAAAAGCAAAGAGAGATCTTAGACTTCTAGTAATGCAGGTCATTTCAGAAGTATTTGTTTGGCAAAGGTTTTCAAATTATAAATGAAGTTATTAATGTCATAAATGGAGTAACTGCCTCAGTAGGTGAACAAATTAACACAAAATGTTTATGAATCCTGTGATACTATAAACATGTGTAGCCACAGTATTGTACCAAACCTTCTACATTCTGGTACTTGTTTACCATTCTGAAGTAATTTAGCTTGTGGTAAGATTTAATTTTCTCCTAATCATTGGACAGAACAGACTTTCTGAGCCTGAGATAAAACAGTGATGCTTCTTCCAACTCAAAAACTTATAGTAAACATTGTCTGCAACGGCAGTTGTGTAGCAGCCTCAACTCACATTTTGAAGATTCATGTCTTTGTATAAAACATCACTGGAGGACCTCAGAATATACAATGATTTTTTTAAAAGTGACCAAGATTTAAACTATACATGGCTTTTGCTGTTTTTATTATACTGGAAGGTTGTTAGACCACACTGATTTGGTGGATAAAACTCATCCTGACTTCCAGCGTACCTGTATTCTTAGACAGTCTGGATCCATTATCTGCCTTGTCAATTAGATTAAGTAGTACTTATAGCACTTTGCTTTTTCTCAGCTCTGTTATATTTCCAAAACCGTGGTATTAATTCTCAGCCTTTGCTTCTCTTTTTTCATGGAGACCAGAACATGGGTGATTAAATTTGCATGCAATATTCTAGCATGGTCCCCGCCGTGCCCTTGCATAATGTCATTAAAACTACTCTTTCTCTAAAGAAAGTACCCAGGTGTCATTTTGATGGGTGCACCATAACAACAGATCAAGGTCATTCTGTGATCAACTAATTTAGCCAGATTTCTTTTTATTTCAGTGCAGAGGAAATAAGCATCAATGGCCAGTGAAGCAGTTTGCATTATCTGTATTATCTATGTAGAGTGCACATTCCCATTGCATCAGCTCTGCTCCCAGATTTGCTACTTCAGCACTAAAAAAGCCCAGTTAAAATCCTGAGGACAGCAGTGATGACTGCAGCCGACCTACACAGAACTCCAAAGCAGACTAAAGGTGAGGGCTATGCACAAGAAAGTAGAACAAGGAATGTTATTTATAGCAAAAGTCACAACATGCACTTTATTATGGTGTTTTATCCTCATCTGCTACATATTATTGTACATGTAATAACATAACGTATTATAATCCCACAAAAGCGTATTAATCTAAATAAATACAAAATTAAAAAAAATACTGTGCTAAATATTAGCATTGCAAGTCCACAGATCTGGATTCAAAGGTGTTCAAACATTTTTCTTAGAAATACAAGTAGTTCAGTGTTATATATTAGAGTGCATTAATATTTTGGAGGAAAGTGCTATTTAAAGCAGCAAAATAATCCATTCCTTTATAATTAGGAAAACATTTTGAAATTACGTTACTTTATGTCATGAGATGTCATGAGTCTAAAAATAAATGCATTTTGGCTTTCTAAGCAAGTTATGCCCTCATCTTAAAACACAAAGTGATGTAAGCCTGTCTGTAGTTCTCATGCGCTTGTGTGATTCTCTAAGTACGTGCATACAGCATGGCAGAAACAGGTTTAATTTCAAAAAGTATTATTGTTTTCATTGACATTTTCAAAAACCTTGAAAGTTTTTGTATCCCGATTAGTCCATTTTAGGAGAAAATCTAAAACTCTGGGCCTTAACTTTGCCTGAAAACTCTCTTACCGGTGTCCATGTCACTAGCAGTAATCCAGCTAGGGAGTTCACTGTTGAACTAAAGAAGAAAAACAAGTATTTCTATTTTAAGAGACACATGAACCTTGCTGGAATTAAAATACGCTGGAAATGTAACCCCTGAAGTGGAAGGAGTCTTTTAAATGGTTTTCTGAAGTTTCAATGAAGCTGCAAGTACAAGTAAATTTACTGTTACTGCAATTCCGTTAAGCCCTTTTAGCCTAAAACCCAAGTTCCATGTATATTTCTTGCCAAAAGGGTAGCAGGTGACAATCAACACCTGAAGCAGAGTTTCAGACCTGAAAAACCTCACAGTCCCCTGCCAAGTAGGCTTACAGCCAACTACACATTATTTTTAGCAGATAAGAAGCAACATAAGTCTGAGTTTTCCCCAAGTTCAGGCATAGTTTTGCTCTGGATTTTTCATTCTTCTTATAGTACAAAATGATTGGTTTGCTTAAGTGCCCGGATCACACTGAAACAAAAAGGTTTAATCATCTTGCAGTGCTGAAGATGACAGTGTTATGAAATACTAGTGCTGTGTGTTAAAAATCAAACAAAACAATCAACCCCTTCCACCCCGGGAAACTCAGACATTAGTGGTGGGATATTCCTTTGAATCAGCAACTGTCATTGCTGTAAAACTTAATTTCAATTTATTAATTATTGTGCTGAAAATAGGGAATCCTGATTGGTAATCTGTGCTGCCTGTTTCAAGCTGAGCAGCTTACTTTTTCCAACTGGAAAATCACTCCTCATGGGCAACAATTTCCCCTAAACAGTTTTATTCCTGATGTATCTGCAATAACATCCAGCTCACTTTTCGCAGGATATTTTAACTGCATCCAATGAATAGTTAAGCAATAGCACATTCTTCAATTTATCCTTTCTAGGCTGTTGCCCTAAAGACAGAGATGGAAGATATGAGAGACAGAGAGGGTGGAAAAGAACTGAAGTGAGGAGAGCCTTCATGGAAACATGATTGCTCATGTGCACCGTATGTGAACTATGGCATGAAGTGAATGAATCAAATTTTGTCTTGCCATATTATACTTCATCAAGAAGCATCACAGTCTACAAAGTGCGGTCTGGGAGGAAACAGAGTACATTGATTCATTGTAACAGAGCAGCTGGGTCAGTGCAGTAAGAAGCAAATAGAATTAGAACGTTCTGCTGAGGGTCCAGAGTGGCTCTGGCTCCTGATGTTGTTCACCTCCAGGAAGAGTATCTCCATACTCTGCATAATGATTCAGGATGCAGTGTTTGCTATGATCCCATTTTACAGGTATGGAGACTGAGTTCTGGAAAAAAATGAAGTGTTTGCTCACAAACTTGACCCATTCCTCAAAATCTTACTTATGCCTGCCTCTGCTTCTCAGTTCCCAAAAAAACTCATTTACTTATTCCAAGAGATAACTGAGAAATTTTGGTGTGTTTTTCCACGTATGCTCAACTCACTGTCTTTAACCCTCTTTCCTGAGTTTCTCCCCACTCTCTAGTTACTGAACTCAGTAAATGAACCCTCCTACCTCTCCAGCAGTTCCTTCTGTATGTTCTTCAGTGAGTCCTTGTCTCTCTCCATCGCTCTTTGGGGATCTTCTACAGCTCTGTCTCTTCTGTGTACATCTTTCTAAGTAAATGTCATCTACAAACATAAATCCTCCCTCCGCTTCTATGCCTCACTTCTACCCCTGTATTCTGCCCCTGTGGATGAGATTCATATGTCTGAATGTGGATATTTATTTCTGAACCACCCATTGTAGACTGTCTCTGTAGTCTGAAAATCAAGCCAATGATATTTAAAGAACTGTAGGGTGCAATTAACCCAACTGCTAAAGAACATCTCTAAAATAAGGTAGCTGAATGATAATCTAACCGTGCTTCTTTCCTTTCATTGTAAAGGGTAATATACACATTCTAGCTATGTAAGGTTAGGTGGGATAAATCCCACTCCTTTGCCCAAACTAAAATCCTAAGTCTATCTCTAACACTTCTTTGTAGCCATTTAGACTCAACGTAGCTAATTTAAAACCAACATTCTCCACAGGATTTTTCTGCTCATTTCTTGTGGGCAGAACTATCAAGCATCTGATCACACAGGACCGTAACCTAACCTTTGTGTTCTTGAAGTCCTCACGCACAGTCTTACAGCATCTTTCTATCTGATATCTCTAAAAACACACCGTTTCTGTTTCCTTCACGCAGCTCAAACTGTTATCCAGGCTCTCATCTCATGAACGTGGCATGCTTTCTTGGGCCTGAGGAAATCCCATGTTTCCCCTATATACCCAGAAGACTTTTGCAATGATGCATTTCCAAGTCTGTTACTTTATCCATGCTATTAGTCTCCTTCGCTCTTTCTGAGGCTCTTCCCCTCTTTCATATCAAAGAGTGGCTTTTGAGGGCCTTCCCAGCCAATAACAGCTTTTTTTCCCCTGATTCGGCTCTGAAGCCAGCTTCAGGCTTCAGAGCACGTGGCTAGCCTGTACCTGGCCAGATTTTCAAAAAGCAGCTTTATCCTTTCTTTCCAGCCACTGCTTATGTTTGAGAGCAACCTCTTACAAACGTGAAAAACTTCGCAGTCTGTCTTTAAACTCTCCCCTAAACTTCCCTTTTCCATAATGCTTTACCAGCCTCTTGGCTAGTTTGGTAATTTCCTGGGACAACTGTCCTCTCTTCTGCTGACAAGCACTTATGTGGCTGCTACTGATCTACTGCCTCTGCTTGCGCAGTAAACTCCAAGTTGCCAGGGCTTTGACCGTGCTTTTGTTCTGTTTTCTGTACAGCTCCTAGAACACCAAGGTCCCATGTGTTCAAGTAGACCATGTTATCTCCTCTAGCTCAGCAAACATACTAGATTTCAGAAAACTTTCATACTGGAAAGATCCAACAGACATGAGTTTTTTGATCAACATGTTCATGAAGTATCATCTACACTACTCCAGAACAGATTTATTTGTATTTATTTGTTTTCCCAGCAGAAACTAAGTTGCACTTACAGAGCATAAAAGACTGTCAATTTTGAGCACAGTTATAAAAGTGTAAATGATTTATCCTATGGCAATAGGCATTAAGGGAAAGGAAGTTTAAGTGTTAATGCAACTGTCAGGAAAGAAATGAAACTGCAGAAGTTTATTTGATTATTTTTACTTGGATTTATTTTACATTCTTGATTAACTAAATCCAATAATAACAAGAAGCTGCTGTGAATATTCTCCAGCTAGCTTGGAGATATAGGGATAATTTTGCAGGTGGATTTTCTAATTTCCCTTGTGGAAATAATGCTTTTAGTGCATAGTGCACTGAAGCAAAACAAAGACAGTGACAGATGCTCTCAAAGTGTTTCTTAAGTGGACAAATGGCCTTTGTAACACAATAGAGACTCAGAGTGTTATTTATCAGAAGCTGTGCAAAAGCTGACATTCAACCTTACCTTGGGGAGCTGGAGTCCTACTTTTCTCTCGCAAGGCAGCAATTAGTTCTGAAAAATATGAAGTCCTCACACAAGGTCATTAAGGTACTACATAAGTGGTTAACAGTAATTGCTGAAAGGGCTGGCAAAATGTGCTAATTAAAGGTGAACCAAATGATGTAAAAAATTCAACTATCCATTCTATCCATTGCTTAGCTAGCTCCAACTATAAAAAGTACTGTGTTTGTAGGAGACTAAAAGGAAGTATCTGTCATATTGGCACAAGGGAGACACTGGGCGTCATTCCCTCCTCTGTCTACTTCAAAAGCACTATGCCTTGCAATCTCTGGTGTATTTCTTCTCCTGTGCTACTTGGAAAGACCCAATGACCAAGTAGACTGTATTTGTTACTGATTTCTCTTTCCTTTGGTTCTGCAACATGTCTATACAGCTACAATGATGCTTACAACCTCATTACATCCACTGTATCCCAAGACATTCAAAACAAGATAAATTCAAAAGAAAGAGACATCCTGTTCTCCTCCACAAATGAAATACCGATGATAAACTGAAGTGATTATAAGATGGAGGCTGCTATACAGAAGTAATTAAATAAAGTTCCTCTTAAAAGAAATCAAAACTTATTAAGGCACCAAACACAAGGCAGAAAAATGTAGAACTAAAATAACCATATGTATGCCTGGGAGGGAAATCACAAAGAGGAAATATCTACTCTTTTTAAATGTTTAAGCTAATTTAGAAGTAAGAATAATAAAACGCTTTAGTCATGAGAATAGAGTTATTGCATGTTGTCACAGTGCATAGGTTTACAGTTGCCCTAGTACATTAGATGCTGTTTTCAGATTTAACTTGTTTGGATTTTTCCTCACAGTAAATCTTACCTTTCTGAGCTTTTAAAGCTCAGCTAAATAGTGATAAATGTTTTTGTCATACATACAAGGTCTATGTTCTCACATTTCATTCTCACATGAATTTGGTTCTGATATCACAGAATCACAGAATGGTATGAATAGAACAATAATTTTCAAAGAGGGAAATCAGTTACAAGTATTTGAAATGGAAGGCCACCTTCTGAATATAGTAGCTCAGAAAGAAAGGCTGAGATTTAATTTAATTTTTGTAAAGTAGTGTAATTACTATCCCACAATTTTTTCTTGCTTTTTTTTTCTTGTTTTTTCATCAGAACACTTTTAAATAGACACATCTTTGGCTGGCATTCCTCTTGCTCTCTTGAGTCCTTTCTCAAGGAAAGCTTTTCTTAAATCTAACTAAATTTCCTGGATTCTGAGAACCAGTTTGAATCTGGAGACATCAGCCCAGCTCTGAGCTGAGCTGCAAAAGCAACTGGGGAGATGTTAAGTAGTGCCTATGCAGAGGTTCTGGTGAGAACCTCACAGTGCAGCAGTAACTTGAGGACATCTCAATCATGACGAGAAAACGTAACTTACAATCTTCTGACCTTCTACACAAATGCTGCTCGCCTATTGTTTCTCGTCTTGTGTAATGGCACTGCAGCCCTTTTGAAAAAATAGAGCCAACGAGTTTGCTGGAATTCAAATTGTGAGTTTTGAGCCCTAACTCTGTTATGAATGAGTAAGATTTTGTTCCTGCAGGTGAGGATCAAGTTCACACTAATTTGAGGGAACTAGACAGGAGGGGGCTATCTACAAAATCCCCCTAGAGCCTGGATGTTGTGTGCCCGGTGCCTAAGGATCAGACAGGCACCCAGTGGAGAAAGACCTACACACCCATTTGTCTCTCCTGTGGCAAAGACACTTTTATGTGTGAGGGTAAAAATCAAGGATGCCTTCAGGAACCCAAAGGACTGAGGAATTATGTGGTTTCTTGGTGGACCACCCAGTAATGTACAGATGCGTGAATTGTACCTAAGCTCCTTTGGAGATGCACTATCACTGAAGCAAGGAATCCAAAGGTGAAATGATGACTAGATGAAATGCCAACTGTCAAGTCCTCAGCCACAGGTGTAAGTGGTGGAAACCTTCCCAGCATGGAAAAGCAGAGCCTGAAACTATAGAAGTATACTAAAATATCACAGTAAGAGGTAGCAGGCAGCAAGTCTCAGTTTGTTTTGCCCCATTCTTTCAACTGTTCTTACTTAATGTAGATGTTTCTTTTTTACAAAAACATAGATAAGCAGCTTCTGAGCACAGCCCACCCTGGCATCCCTGAGATTATAGCAGGCTACATGTGAATGCAGTTCTTTGATATTATCATTATGAAGCAGAGTGGCAGAAGGCCAGCAATCACTAATCGGGGAACAATAGGGCTAATTACAGCTAACTGCAAGCTGAACAGTCACCAGACAACAAAAATTCTCTTTCATTATGGCTGAGTCCCATCCTGAATTTCATTTCAATTCAATCTGTTCCAAACAGCAAAAAGTTGGAGGGTAACAAAATCCTTTCCAAGACACCAGCTCATGGGCTTTTCTTAGCTATGGTCTCCTACGCTGGTACGCAGCAGCCAGGATTCAGGGTGCTCCACATAAATCAAACTGATATCCACATTTATTACCCAGTATAACTCTCCTGAACTGTCATGGAGACACATCCCTTTCAAGTTTTGAAGATTAACAAGTTACACTTGCACGACCCTTTCTAAGCTGATCTTCAAACACTCTAGGTGCTGCCACACTAAGTAAAAACTACAGATGGGCTGCTAGACAGAGCTCTACAGCCTTTTTTTGAGGGAAAGAAATGTTAGGGAAATGTCATATTCCCCAAGGTCTCAACTGGGATAGTGGGGCTAGCTAAGGACTGAGCTTACTCTTGATATGTAGCAGAGTTTTCTCAAGGTTCTCAGTTATACAGATCTGACCCTGCTTCCCACTGTAAAACGAACCTGGCACATGCCAACTCTTTCTGTATTGACATACATGTCACAGACACAAAAGGTTCTTTCATTATACATATGAAATATCTTTTGAGTGTAGCAATGTTGAAATACAGCACATGAAATTAAACACTAGAAAGAGAACTAGTGGTCTCTCCATACCACTAAGTTTTCTCTAGAAAAATCCAGCAGTTTATCTGTTACCACTGATACCAAAAATAAGTCTCCAGGAAGTCAGGCATACCCTAACTCTCAATGTCATGAAGAGGATAAAACTAGCGAGCAATAATAGCAATACCTTTTCTGTCCTAAAAAAAGCACATGATCAGAATAGTGAAGACATACCTTCAGCCCATCGGCACAGAAAGCACAGCTGCGGTGGGCTGGAGCCCTCCACCACGAGCCCATCCTTTCCTCAGCTCAGAGCAGGGGAAACAGCAACCCTGCAGAAATGCTGGCTCGGTGCTGAACATCCTGGTGCTCCTTTTCATCAGTTCACAAAGCTCTTTTTCACATATTCTGGCTCCAACATGAGACAGCTGGTCTCATATGTGATGATCTAGAGGATCAGGCTTACTCCAGAATAGTTTTAAAATCCATAGGACTCCAGAAACACAAGTCCTCTCCTGCAATGAGCCTTCAGAGCCAGAAAGGCATTGCTCAGTTTTCATCAGAACACTTTTAAATAGACACATCTTTGGCTGGCATTCCTCTTGCTCTCTTGAGTCCTTTCTCAAGGCCTCATGAGGGACGTTTGCACCACTTCACATTAACAGAGTAAAGTGGAAAAGATGTGAATCTCAGAAGTAAGAGTTAATATCTTTTGGTGATCAGATCCTTGTCATGTACATAACCATTTTAAATCAGCTTATCCACTGGTTGCAGTGGGACTACTGGCTGAGCCAAACCTATGAGAATGACTGTTTGAGACCATTTATATGTGTCCTGGTTCGTGGTAAAACAGAACCAATTTTCTTTTCAGTGATTTTACTTTTCAGTTAAACCTCTTCCAACTAACTAACTCTCTGAAATCAACAGCATATTTTTCAGACAATGTCTGCTTCTGGCAGTGATAACGTCTGATGTTTATAGTTGATGCCAAGGAATGGTGTGCAGAGAGGCTCTTGCTTATCCTTACTGCTCTAACACCCAGGGACGGCTGACTTTGTTATTGGCCCCGTTGGAGGGTCGGAAATGGAAAAGCACAGAGGGGTCCCACCTGCGGGGAGGAGCGGACAGGACAGGTGACCCAAAACTGACCAACAGGGTATTCCACCCCATCTGCCCCATGCTCAGTATAAAAGCTGAGGGATCAAAGGGTCAGCCCTCTTTCTTCAATGGCCAGCGTCCAAGGAGGACTCTGTCTGTTCATCTGTCTTTGACCCCAATTGGTGTGTTCCTGAATCCAGATCTGGAATCCAGTTCCTGTCCATCGCTGAGTCCAGTCTGGGACTTCCCCAGCGCCTACTGATGATGTTCTCGGCATCCTGGGAGCTTGATAAGGTTTTATAGATATTGTACGTAGTTCATTATTTTCTTGTTAATATTATTATCTTTTCTTTTTATTATTTTATGACTAATATTTCATTAAAGCTGTTTAGTTTCTTTTTCAACCTAGAAGTTCTCTCTCATTCTCTCTCCTTTCCTCTGAAAGGAGATAGTCTCCTTTCTCTGAAGGGAAAGAGGTTGAAGAGAGCATCTGTCATTTATTTAGTGGCCAGCCCAGCCCAAACCATGACAATATGAAAAAAGAATGGGAATGAATGCACATTCATCATCTTTGTTATCTTTCAGGCCAGCAGTCATAGCCTATGTAACTGACCTTACAACATATGACCAAGTAATGTTCTTATGACCCCTTAAATTTTGGAACATGAATCAGTGAGTACGAAAGAACCTGAGTATTCCCTAAGACCTGATTCGGAACATTGATCTTTACAAGGTTAATATGGCAACTTAACTGCTTTTGGAAATCAAATGGAAATCGCAGGATTCAATATAACTTTCAAAAATATTTCAAAATTTATCACCATCTAGAGATGGGGTGACAAGGCCCTGGGAAACAGGACACTGCATAATGCAGTTACAGTGGGCACTGGAACTGTTGCAAAATTTTCTGGTGAATAACCTGTAAATTAGTCCTTTCTTGTATTGGACATGAATATTGTAAATCCCTGTGATATTCTGAGTGGGGCTTTTTTTTGCATTCAGTGCCCTCTAGGCAGGAAACCAAATTTTTCTGGAAAGTTTTCATTTTCTTTTCCAAGCAGACAGGACTGCAATTCCACAGCATACAGTTTAAATAGTGTGCGCAGGATTTTGCTAATGGAAGACTGCTCTCATTATTTCAAATGCTATTCCAGGTGAATTGAATCATTCAATAGGAAATTTCGCATTTGTTTTCCTCCTTTTGCTGTGCTTTTCTGTCAGGGAATGGCCATACTGCCAGGGTAGAAGGTAGCATCTGGAAAACAGAGCAAAAAGGGAAAAAATGCTGCAGGTCGGTTGGGTTAGGAGTCTTGTTCTTATGAAAGCGGAATCAAAACAGCCCTCCGTCACAGAAGAAGTACAATGAAGTATCATTCCCAGCATTTTTAAAGCTACTGCTATATCTAGATAAAGAAGGAGGAAATTACTGGGTGTATTTTTCTGTGTAGCACAAACTAGATTAAACACTTGACTAAAAGAACTAGATTTCAAATTTAATCAAGAGTGAAAAGGATTGTCTTCACTGAGCAAAACAAGCCATTTTTTCCTCTGTTTGGGGCTGATGAGTACACATGAGGTATTCAAAGATAAAAACAGTTAAAATATGGCACCTTCCTCTTGGCAAAAGCCTGTTAGTGCAGGGGCAGAGGGCTGACCTTGGCCAGTTCACCTCTTAGGAAAATTAAGCCTTTTTCTTTACCGCTCTCCCTTGGTCTAGCACCCACATTACTTATAGACAGTAAGAAGCCATGAAGAGATTGGCAGAAAAGCAGTTTAGCTGTTTTTGAATAATCCACTCTGTTTCCAGTTCATCTTTAGGAACTTAACTATATTTGAATACACTTCTCCACATGCTCTGGGATTGAATCCTCTCTAAAATAATCTATATAGATTAATCACATAAATAAACAGGAAATATGGAGTTAAATGCAGCTTAGAATCCATGGCAAGAGATTTAAAGAATATTTTTGACTCTTTTCTATTTCCACAGGGCTGATGCTCAGGCTCAGCAATATGAAACAAGTGACTGTAATGATAATAACAACACTCATGGATTCTCTTTTAGCTTCCCACAGCCCAGAAAAGGAAAATAAAGTAACCCAAGATAGGTTTATACATGATTTGCTTGTACTGAGACATGTGTCATGGAACTTGGCAAACTTTTCCAGGTCACAGACTTTGCTACCACAGTGCAATGTGAGCAGTTTAACCGATTGAAGTAAAAATAATAATTTCCTATCCTTTAATCATAAAATGTTCCTAAGTAGACCACAGATAACTCCCCCAACATAGTCCAGAGCAATGGCTGTAATTTGGATTTGTTAAGCTCATGCAGTAAGAAGGCACACAACTCAGTGGTTTTCAGGATGAATTTGCACTTCCAAGGAGAGCCTCAGATTATGCCTTTCATTTCCATAAACCAAAAAGAAGGACTGCCAGATGCTGTCCAAGCAGGTAGAAAGTACTTCTTTGGTAGCATCATCTCTACCTTGGTGCTCTGCTGATGTAGTTTCTAAACTGAAACAGGAAAAAACACCTGGAATATTTTGGAGTTTAGGCTAATGTTTGAATTAATCCCATTGGGATGCTGACGGTAAACTGCCCCACGTGCTTTGGAAGACAGCACTCTCTGTCATCCGTCATCTGACATGAGTCTCTGCTGATCCCTCCCCACTTTGAGAAATCAATAATCATTAGTATAATCTTCTCACTGTGATTTAAACAAAGGTTGGGATTGCAACTGCTTGCAAGCCATGGGGAATGGGAAGGCTGGGGAAGTTCACCTAGGCTTTAATTACAGCTAAAATACTGCTAGCATTTAGAAGACCTTTAACAAAAAAGATTAGTAGAAGAGTATTTCTAGGCTTTTTTTTTCTTTTTTTCTTTCTAACAACTCCTAAGTATTTCAAAAGCAGCAAGATCAGTTCGGCCTGCATGTAAGAGTCCAATGACAGCTCTGTTAATCATCCAGAAATCATCTGCTTGGGACAGTGTGATAAATAACAGGCAAAATACCCAGCCAGTTCTTGGAAGCAGAGCCCCTGGTTTGGAACGGTGTGAAACCACAAATACTATCCATGTGCAAACAAATGTGACTTACAGTTTATCATTTATATTCAAGCTGCCCTGAAAATGTCTTTCCTCTTCCTGAATCATTAACTCGTCTGAAAAAAAATAGAATCAGACACATATTAGAGGAGGTCAATAGAAGAAAAGCAAATGACAAAAATTAAACAAAACAATAGACTGTGTTATGTTTCCATGGAAAGGCAGCAAAGGAAAAAAGAAAGGCCAAAAAAAGAATGATGAAAGGCTTAAACAGAACATAACCAATATTTCAGTAAATGATGGCATGTTTCTTTTCTCTTTGAAAATGTTTCTCGTGTCAATAGTTACAGGTCTTACCATAGGGAAGCTGGGGAGAGCTCACGCTGCTGAGGGCACCTCCTCCCTCCTCCTTACACACCGATGTATTTATTTTGCAAGTTATTTTGAAGATGGCTTTTTTTCATTTCCTACGGCCTCCACCATGTGTTTGGAATTATGTTAACCAAAGAGAAAAGGACAGTTATTGCCTACTTATACAAGTGATGGACAATTACTGCTGTAATTACACCCAGAGGCTGCATTTGCAACATATCCCTCCTCACAGCTCCAAAGCCTTTCAGATCTGAGAGCTCTTGCAAGGAGATGTTTAACTTGCCATTATTTTTAGAGATATGGCTGAGTGAAAAAAGCTAAGTAGATGCTTGTGTTTATATGGAAGCCTTGACAAACAGAATCTAAGGTATCTTTTCACAAAATATATTACCCCGGCAATTGCAGAAGTGATAAATAGTCTGTAACAGACAACTGTTTGACCATGTTGTGGTGTCAGGAGAATGTGAAAATAGGACCTGACATGACAGCTTTTACTCTATGGTAAACCTTCAAGGTATGGGCTCACGCTACCCTGTCTGATTACGCACAGAAATCTGTTTTTGAAGTGTGCTGCTCTAGCTTTGTATGTGGCATTAACACAATTGCACTTTGAAGAGGCAGAGCACAGTTTGCATTTTTTCCACATGCACTCAGTTTTGGGGGCTATTTTTACCAAGTATTAAAGCCATAAAATAAATACGATTCTAAATATTTGTGAAAGATTTTTTTTCCCCATGCTGCATTTATATATATTCTTTTACATTTGATTTCCACTCAGCTGGTTTCCATTCAGAAAAAGAGCTAAAGGAGAGAGAGGATGATAAAAAATCAGATAACACACAGACTGTGATTTTCTTGCATTTTACTTTTTTTGTTGGTTATGCAGAAGTAACTCTGGAAATAAAGATATATCTTCATTTAGGAATTTAAATTTTAAGAAAAACCAAACAGAGGTAAGTTTGTACAGAGGTAAGTTTGTACAGAGGTGATGCCTATTTCTTGTGGGTTGTTTTCAAAAGGATAGAAGAGGTGGGTTTCATCCGCTGTTCTGATTACCACACAAAAAGATTTGTCCCGAAAAAGAGCAAATTGGATGCCCCTTACAAGATCAGGAAAAAGGCCATGACCATAGGAGTTATGTCTAGCATTAGTCTAAAAACCCAACCACAAAACTGTCTCTGATAGAGTATTTGCAAAGGTTGTAACTCCAGACTGGAGACTGAGGACCACCCCCCGCTAAATGGTCATCGCGCCATTGAAGTCAGAAATGCTTCCTCAGTGTACACAGGCTGGCCTTTTGTTTAGACACGCTGGGAAAATATATACTTTTTAAATAAAATTACCTACATACATAGGCCTGGAAAGACCTATACAGAGGGACAAAGTATTACTCTCTGATCCATTAAAAACTTTCTCCAAACCTAAATGCTCTTAAACATTCATTGTCTAAAAGGATGACTGTGCCTCTAATAGAGAGCAGTATAAATTAGCTTATATCCTACATGGGATATTTGAATTTGTAATAAATGTAACTAAACCACAAATTCTTCACTGGGCACAGGGTCACGCTTAGCAGTTGTTGTATGAACTTAATTATCAGAGTAATTTCATTTAATTGCTCATCTCAGCAGAGCAGACTTCAGGCACCAGAATTTTGTCACCCCGGAGAGTGAGAGTGTCTTTTCTGGTGTAGCACAGGAAGCGACTACTTCTCAATGCTGTGGGAATCCTCAGATAAATAATCTAGGGACTGATACTGGTATGTCTGGTTTCTGTTAAATGAGATATTTTATCCTATCAAAGCACAGCCGCAGCCACATCCATCAGCAAACCCATGATTTTCTCTGTTTCACTGTTATAGTGCTCTCACCACTGGCCACCGCTTCAGATTTGTGTCTCTCCCGCCATGCCGTGCCACATGCTGGGACGTGCCGTGGGAAGTGACCTTGTCCTCTGGCACCTGCTCTGGGTTGCACTGAGATTATCTAATGTTAGAAAAAAGAAGAGGCAAAAAAAAACCCTTTAGTGTTACACTGATCTTGAAACACTGCTAAGCATCTGTAGTTCAGACTTTCAAAACCTATGTCAGCTATGAAAGGTGTGGCAGACGGCACCAATACCGATGATTAATTGCAGTCTTGCTCTCTCCTTAGAGGCATTGCACTCTTTTGGTAAATCATTTCCAAACAGGGTTAGATTTTACCTATCGTCTTGTAGCCAAGATTTTATGAGTATATCGCTGAACATCTATCTGTGCGTGTATGCATGGCTTACATACATACGACGGATTTTATGCTACTTACCAACTAATTGTTGGAAAAAACTGTTTTAAATTTCCTGCTAGTAGTTACCTATGTACCTTTTGATTCATATTTGGTCAGAGACCCACACATACTGCTGAACCACAACCATAGCAAGACACCAGTGTTACTATTAGAGAGCATTTACTTAGCAGTAGATGAGGGAGTGGAAGAATGAGAGGGGCTGTTTCTGAGAGATGCTGCCAAGAAATCTCTGCAGCCATGAGCTGCACCTTGCATGAGGAATTCAGCCTCTCAGATCCAGGGTAAGGAAGCTATAAATTGCTCAGTCATTTAACTTTGTGAAACCAGGTTTGTACACATAGTTTTGAATAAAAATACTCTGACAAGACCCTCCAAAAAACCCACAACTTCATGATTTTTCTTTTCCACTGTTTTCTTTATATGCACAAAAAAGCAAAAAGCAATCCCACAGACTAGGAAAAAACCCATATATTATAAAACACCTGATAAATGGAATTGGACTATTTTGCAGTATTTATCAGAATTCAGACCTGTGTGAAACAAATGAAGAAGTCAGTTGTCGTGCTGAGAAGCCCCACAGAAGAAAGCACAGTTCAGAGGTGTTTGCAGTGAAGTAACACAGCTCTCAGCAGCGCAGCCAAGTGCAGGGACCTGTGCTCTCCCGAAATTAATAGACTGGTTTCTGGGTGTAGCAACTGGGGATATCACAACATTTTAAAAGCACAGAGTTTCTGATTTTAATCTAGCTGCATGGCACTTTACATGAGTACAGCTGTGATGGAGAGGACAAGAATTACTACTTTTGTAATGGTTTTCATGATCTGTGTTATCCTATTTTTTGACTCTCTAATCTTAAAAAGCAAAGAAACATCCGCGAGTCCCCCCCTTCCTCTCTCAAGAGCACTCATGAGCCCCAATCCCCACACTATGGACCGCTGTATGGCCCTCTAAAACTATCAGGGTTTCCTTCAGTCTGCTCACAGCTGTTTAAAGAGAAAATGGATGGAAAAAAGGTTTAAGATGCAACCTTGAGGGAGAAAATTGCTTAGTTATCTTCTTTCTACAAAAAATGTTTTCATTGGACTTTCAATTGAATTTTAAATTACTGTAAATAATGATTTTCAAGAAGAACACAGGTCTATAAACTCCAGCACTATACCCTGGGGTACAGCCTTACATGCTCCAGTAGCTGGTACCTGCCAGAAGGCTCGGAGAAACTCTAGTACAGCTAACCACCAGGTAACTTTCTTCCCTGTATTTTTCTCCAGTTCTCTCTTTTCCAAGGAGTTAAAAGCTCAATATTGACCCAAAACTAAGTAAAACTAAGACCTTTAAGGATGATACAACTGCAAGAAGCCAAGTGGCACATGAGGTGATGTTAGCCTCTCTCAGCTGAGCTGGGGTAACTGCGCATGCTCCTTGTTTTTTTATAACATGAACTAAAATGCTCTTGCTTAAACCATTGCAGAAGGTTAAAGTGCATCAGTGAAGATGGTCAGTAAAATCATTTTACTTCCCACTACGATGGGCTTAGTTTCAGCACAGCCAGTCTCCATGTCTGGGCAGTCACTTCCAGCTGACAGGGGTAATTTCTGAAAAAGCGATGCTGCAAGCGCTGACAAAGAGCCGACCCTCTTTTGAAACCTCCAGCCCTTTGCCTCAAAGGAATGTCTCTTGTTCTGAACACAGTCTTTTCCATCCATTTTAAGGCAGTGTGTAAGGCAGTCACACTGACAGAGAGGAATACTGGATGCCTTTCTTCGCAGCTTCAATCAGTGCTGGTTTTGAAATTACCATAGGAGTCATATAGAGCCATGCTGCTGACGTTCATGTCCTCTTACCCTAGTCCAGAGCTGAGCAAGCTGGCTTTAGTGTGATTCCCACATGGTCTGCACAAGGAGCTGGATACTTTATTCTATCTTAAATTTTAAACTTCAATTAACTTTAGACATACTTGAACTGAGAGGTTTGTGTGGCATCTCAATAAAATAGCGTATTGTTTCCAGTTGCCCACAGTACACCTGCTTCAAGAGCTCCTGCCCCTGGATGATCCATGCTTCAAGTACACAGAACTCCAAATAAATAAATACTGACATTAAAAGTTTTATCCTGGAGAATCTGATATAATAATACTGCAAAACTCAGAAATGTAATGGCTCTGAAAATGCTTTATTTCTTCAGCCTCTGTGCTCCTTCTACAGTCATGAAGTCACCTTTAAAGAAAAGAGAAGAGCAGGTTAAGTGGGTGAGGGAGTGCCCTTATGGGGCAGGGTCCCTTCACTTACTCAGGCTCTTCAATCTGCTGGGAGTTGAGCTTCTTCTTTGGGAATCTCTGAATGCTTCAGATATTCCTTTCCAAATTCAAGATAGGTGTCTGTACCCTGGACAAACACATCTCAGGTATCAGATTGTAATCAAACACCACTCCCTTTGCACGCAGTAAGGATGTGAGAATGCCTCCGATGGCCCATTTAGCTCAGCACCTTGATGCCAGTAGCTGTTGATTGCAGATGCCAAGGGAAGATTATAGGAATGGGGCTGGCATAAACTGCCTGCTCCGCTGATGTGCTCTCTCTCCTGCCTTCCAGCACTCTGCAGTTTTGGAACTTACTGTCATGGATGAGTGCAATGCAGCTCGCTCAAAAGACAGAAGCAGCAAGATGTTTTATTGAGGTAAAATAATAATTTGACAGAGTTCAATAAATTTGATGGAATATAACAAAGTTTAAGAGTGGTTTACCAAGGTTCAATAAGTTTGATGGCAAGGTTCACATTATTAATTATGGCATGGAAGAAACCTACAAAGTAAAATGGAGTTAGAATCGAGTTAGAAGGTTTCACAGAGACCAGGGATGGAAACGGTAAGGAAGACTGTCTTGTTGAGTCACAAGGTTCAGAGTGGACCCCCTGGCTTTCTAAACTCCTTATGGAGCCTAGGTGTGGCTAGGTGCAATCTTAGTCTCAGACTTGGACAATGGTTTGTGTCTAATAGAATTATCTATACGAATTTTATAATAATTAATATTGAGTAATGTGGATTAGTAATGTTTCATGAGTAATAATTCAGCATTTTATCAGTCACTTACTGAGGGTCTGTTACAAGTAGGGGATCTCTCCACCTTGGGCAAGGAAGGATCTATTAGTTCTTTAGATCAATCAAGAGAACCTTTCCTTTTATATGTAGTATTACACTATATATATTAGCATTTACGTACATGTACTGTGCTTAATATACGTGCTATACAATATCATAATATAGCTATACTGTGTATAGTGTTATGCATTTGTCTTTCTCAGGGCTGATGATGAACTTTCCTCCCTGTTGCCTGTAAGACTAATGAAACTTGGTTCAAGAGGACTCCTGATGATGGAGGGAGGAATAACGGTAAACTTCTGTTCACGGCTCCAGCTTACATTCATATAAGGGAAAAGTGAACTAATGTTTCTGCATTCTTGGCCTTCCATAACCTGGAGAACAGTGCCCAAATTAAGAGGCTTATACCTTTTTCTGCAGGAGCTGGAAACCCTTGGTTTCATCCACAATGCATGATTAAATGATTTAGTGAAGTGCTTTTCTTTTACCCATTAATTCCTTTCCAACACGTTTTGTTTAGACCAGTGCCGCTAGTCCAGGACCCATCTGCGACTGTCGTGAATGGCAAGTGAATTCCTAAAGAATAAATAGAAAACGGCTTATTCACTAAAGATTTTTCAATCACATCCATTTCACTTACGGATTTAAATTGTAACCTGGAATTTGACCAATGTTTCTATTAATTTACCCCTTTGTATTATATCAATAAAGCAATTATTTTAACTTATAAAGATAATGGTTTATGAGAAGATAAAGAACAAACAGAAGATGAAAACCATCTATGCAGATGCCAAATTACCGTTGCACAGAGAATATCAGTGTGCACAGTTGTGAAAATATGGGGTATGAGTCACTGCAGAAACAGTTAAATGTTACCTAGAGAGATAAGGGGTCTAATAAGAGATGAGTCTTAATGGGTTATGTGCCCTTATTTCCTTCCTCTTATTGTTTCTTTGTCCCAAAACAAACCTGACAGTATGTCTTCAGATCATCAGGTTAATGAAAGATATATGCATTGTGAAGGTCAAATAAGGCCTCTGGTTAACGAAGTTTCAACGCAAAAGCCTGAAGCAATTTGAATTTTTCTTGTGCTTCTGATTTCCTAATGCAGCCACTAAAAAGGCAATTTAACAAACGTGGAGCGCTCAGGGCTTTTTGTCCACAGTTGTCAACTGTTTTTTGTTCTGTAAAATCCCAGTGGAAAGAAAGGGCTTTAAATAGTCATTTTGTTAACACAGAACTTGGATTTAATACGCACGCTTCTGTACCCAGTGGTGTATTTTGCACTGGTCTTTGTAAACTGTAAATCCCCCATATGAAGAATGTGCAATATACCTGTGGGAGCTCATCCGCCTTCCCCTGCTTCTCCTGCTTTTAAAGCAACTTCTCTTTAGCAGTCATTAGGGGAACACAATGTAAAAAGATTTTTAAAAACAAACAAGAAGATTATTTGAAGTATTCTTACCTGCAGTTTTCCTAACAAACTTTATCTTTCTCAGTGCACACATTAATCCTTAAACATCGATATTTAAGTTTTATTTAAAAGCTTGAATAGAATTATCTACCAATGTGCAAGGAAAAAAACTCAATCTATATCTCCATGAATGTAATTTAAATCAATATATTTAAAGAATTATCAGCAGGAAGGAAATAACTCAGTGTTTTGTTTCCTGTTTTTTTTTTTCTAAAATCTTTGTTTCCTTGTTCCATTCATGCAGAAAATAAGGACACATAAGAGCTGGTTTATCAAGTAAGACTAGTGGTTCATTAAACATACTTTCTCCTCTCTTCCAGTGGCAAATGCCAAATACTGGCATGAAACCCCGTGACAGATAATTATGGGTTTATTTTTTTTTTTTTGTGGAATAACCAACTGCCAGGGAAATACCAACTTACTTTCATACTTCAATTGCATCTATGAAAATGTTCAGAGATTTTCCAGGAGCCCAAGGCAAAATGGAAACTGTAGAGAGTCTGCAGAAGTTAAAGACAAGCTGCAGGAAATGGATGGGCCTTGGAGACTCTAAAATAATTTGCCCTTGGGGCATCAATTTGGTCTATGTTTAAAAGATGAGGTGTTATATTTAGGAGAAATAATTTCTACACTATGGCAATAGAAATAAAGATACGTTCATTAGGTGGGCTTGGTATGTGCAGAACCTGACTACTTTTGGTAGTTTAAAATTATTTGGGTTTGTTCTTTAATACAAATTTTTAATCTCAGCAGCGAGATGAGAGATCCTGGGGAATGAGCTGGCTTGGGAGGAGTCTGCAATGCTTCCCAGGGTTTCTGGGCACAGTTTTTTTCTGTGGAAAGATGTCATCCAACAAAAAAATCTTGTCCTTGGAGAGTAAAGCCCACCTCTTTATCAGTGACCTGGACGAGGGGATCGAGTGCACCCTCAGTAAGTTCGCAGATGACACCAAGCTAGGCAGTAGTATTGACCTGCTTGAGGGTTGGATGGCTCTACAGAGGGATCTGGACAGGATTGATTGATGGGCCAAGGCCAATGGTATGAGGCTCAACAAGGCCAAGTGCTGAGTCCTGTACTTGGGTCACAACAACCCCATGCAGTGCTACGGGCTTGGGGAAAGGTGGCTGGAAAGCTGCCTGGCAGAAAGGACCTGGGGGTATTGGTGGACAGCCGGCTGAATATGAGCCGGCAGTGTGCCCAGGTGGCCAAAAAGCCCAGCAGCATCCTGGCCTTTATCAGGAACAGTGTGGCCAGCAGCACTCGGGAAGTGATCATCCCCCTGTACTCGGCACTGGTGAGACCCCACCTTGAGTGCTGTGTTCAGTTTTGGGCCCCTCACTACAAGAAAGACATTGAGGTGCTGGAGCGTGTCCAGAGAAGGGCAACAAAGCTGATGAGGGGTCTGGGGGAGAAGTCTTGTGAGGAGTGGCTGAGGGAACTGGGGCTGTTTAGCCTGGAGAAAGGGAGGATGAGGGGAGACCTTACCACTCTCTACAGCTACCTGAAAGGAGGTTGTAGCGAGGTGGGTGTCGGTCTCTTCTCCCAAGTAACAAGCGATAGGACAAGAGGAAATGGCCTCAAGTTGCACCTGGGATATTAGGAAAGATTTCTTCCCTGAAAGGGTTATCAAGCATTGGAACAGTCTGCCCAGGGAAGTGGTGGAATCACCATCCCTGGAGGTATTTAAAAGATGGGTAGACATGGTGCTGAGGGACATGGTTTAGTGGTGTTTTTTGGCAGTGTTATGTTGGTGGTTGGACTCGATAACCTTAAAGGTCCGTTGCAATCTGGACATTTCTATGATCCTATGATTGCGTATGAATAGTAATTAAATTGGCACCGGTTAAATTTGTTTTTCCAATACAGATCAGCAGACTTAAAGAACTGTTGGAAAGGCATTACAGATCTCTGCTAGGAAAAAGAGAGCCAGGTACCTTCTGATCGTTACAGTTATTGATCCTTTACATAGAAATTAACGTTAGAAGTGACTGGACTTTTAAGAAAAACTACACTGGTGAGTCCAACTGTCAGACTGATTTACAAAAAGCCTTAAATTATTAAATGCATACTCTTAAGGATACAGTTTGACCTTGCTGCTTCTTGGATTGCTAATGATTAATTTTCTTGTTTTCCAGTGGAAATGAATTCTGCAACAGCGAATAGTTTAAACTTGCTTTCAGACCTTCTAGCTCTAGCATGAAAAGTGAAAGACAAGATGATATCTGGTTGCGTCAATAGATGGCAAAACTGCTGTATTTAAAAAATGGTGGTGAAAATCCAGGAGTAAAGGTACAAGGGAGTCTATTTTGTGAAAAGAAAGGAGAGAAGAAAACTGGCTTGGTCTCCAGATTTCCTCCTTGTAGACACTTATTTAAGATTTTTGCTAGCAAGAACCGTTCAGGAGACTGAGATTGTCTCTGAACATCAGATTGTTCCTACATGGTAGCTCGTTATAGCTACCTAAAAAGTGTGCACCAGGATTTATTCTCATTGAATGTGTCCTAATTTTTAGGCTTTTTCTCCTACGATGTCTTTTTTCTCCAACGATGTCTTTTTCTCCCCTTTTTTCTTCAATGATTCTGATCATATTATACAATCTCCTGGTTAACTCCTCACAGCTGCATGTCATCTGTTTGTTTAGTGAGAATTCTCCTTTTCTATCCTTCCATAGTTAATGAAAACAGGCTCTGAAGCATCCCCCTTGATTATCATTACAGAGAACCTATTTCCAGCCTGTTTTATACTTCAGCCTGTTGTAGTTCCATTTAGAAACGTATTTTCAAAGCCTACTTGTGAGAATGCTCTGTAAAGCAATGTGAAAAGCCTTATTACAGACACCACACAGGGTACCTTCTGCTCCTCTCTCATTCATAGAGCTAGAGAAGGAAATTTGAAAGGCCCGACATTATTTGTTCTTGCCAAGACCGCGCTGGCTGTCGCTTAGCTCCATCTTCAGCTCCCATCGTTCTTCCTTTTGCTCTGGCTCCTGTGCAGTTGCTCTTGCCTCCACAGCTTTTCTGCCAGCACACCGATGTCCCCTCCACTGATAAAATTTTTTGCTGTCTGTGGGATGCAGCTATCATTCCCTTGGTTTGTCATCTTCACTCTTTGATTTCACCCGCTTTTTTTCCAAATATTTTAATGTTTTTCTATCTGTTGAGAAAACTCATGCAAAGGCTCTCATTCTCTGCCTCTAATTATATTCCACTTCTCTGGCTGCTTCCTCAGTTTCTACTCACTGCTGTGTCTATGTTTTCCTCTCTGCCTCTAGTCCTTCAGATCACCCTCTGACTTCTTTTTCCTCTTCCAAGAACCCCCACAGCTATTTCTATCATCTTTAAAATATATCCTTTACATGCCATTCTTGCTAATTCAACACAACAAACAAAAACCCCCTTTCACTTCATCTGCATCACATTATCCTCCACCACTGAAAACTAATGGATAGAAACCTTTTAAATATCTTTGTCACTTCTGAAAACGTAGAGGAAAGATTAAGCCACTTCTACTGATTTAATTTGGGACCCATAAGCACTACGGTAATCCAGGATTAGATTCTCATAGTTATTCTTTAAAGCATGTGTAACAATATTCCTGTTTGTTAGTCTGACAGATCACAGCAACACAGTCATAACTTTTTACAAATTGACAACAATCCCGAGGCTTCTGCCTTCTAAATAAGGCCATTCTGAGTTTCCAGCTCTTATAAAGTAATTATGTTTTGTACTACATTTACAATGGAAATGGATGAATTCAGTCTAAAGAAATAGGCCTTTTCAAAGGAAATCAGACCGAGGGAAAGTAGGTCTGCAATCTGAGAATTCACACAAAGCAAGCAGCTGATCTTGCCTACACACACTGGGAATTTCTTTTAAAAGGAAAAGTCTAATTACAACTGGCACTTTGAAACCAAATAATTCTGCTTTGCTGAAAAGTGACATAATTTTTCTGACACTGCTAGCATGGGGCACAATGTGCAGCAGTCCCCATCCTCTCACCTCCAATTTACAATGAATAAAATATAATAGGATTTTTGTTTAATTTTTTATGTTGGAACTTACGCATTTTCCTTTGCAGCATTGTGTCAGGGAAAGGGCTAAGAGAAAGATCAGGTCAGGCAAACTAATGAAAATCAAAGGGCTTATTTAATTCCCTACACAGTGGTAATAAACTCGGTGCAATAGTATTTATGCTTCCAAAGTATCATTCGAAGAATTTGCAAATGGTGTTTTTAAAATCTGACAGATGACTTCAAGAGGTAAATCCACTTAAACAAATCATATTCTTTTTAAATAAATGTCATTCCCCCTACTTACAGCAGCATCCTTCATTCGCTTATCAGCATTTCCTCTAACGGTCCAAAGAGCTCTTAAGTTAACTCTGACTGTATCCATAATACGACTTGCTGGGGATGTAGGAGATAGCTGTATGCTCTGAAGGAAGGTTTCTCATAGGTGAGAAATACAGTTGGACTCTTTGGATTATTTGGGTGGGAAACAGGTGAGGGCTGTCTACCTGGCCCCAGTCCCAGGACAGGGAATCACAGAATGGTCAGGGTTGGAAGGGACCTCTGGAGATCATCTAGTCCAACCCGGCTGCCAGAGCAGGGTCACCTACAGCAGGTAAACACATGAATATCATCTAAGAAACATGAGGGTATCAAAACCTACCAGTGCATCCATGAAGGATGAAAAAGGGTCTAGGTAACTTCATTCAGGATCATTTTCTAAATCTCATCTGACTCTATATTAAAGCCTGATAACCCTATTTTAAATGCATTTCTTATCCCAGTGAGGTGTGTCCTTTCTATCACTTGCTAGTCCACACTGGAGTGCTTGGCTCTTTCTCCATTCAACTCTTCTCACAGCCTTGCCATCTTTTATTTAAAAAGAAGACTTCTTCACCAAATTTTTATGATGTAATTATGAATTTAAATGTTTCCAACACCATACAAGGAGTTTAAACTCATTCAGGTGCCTTAATACTTGGCAAGCAGTGCTTCATTCCTTGCAATATTTCTAATGTTGATCTTGTTGGTGTTTTTTTTTCATTTGTCTTACTTCTGTGGTCTCTGAGAGATGTTACCACATAATCCTACCCCCTTTCTAGCAACACAGAGCATGAAGGTAAACCTCCCGGTGCTTCTGAGTCCTCTCCTTACATTCGGGTTCTCCTCCTTACACTGGGTTCTTCACCAAACACTGACTTCCATGCTGCACTGTTTATTGTGTCTCAGGTTAAAGCAGTCTGAATGGCAGAGTCAGCCTATCTCTGCAACCGGGCTGCTTCTGAGCTGACTGAAAAGCAATCAGAAGTACATTGTTTGAAAAAGTCCAAGCTTTAAAATATCTTCTTGGTGCTTTACAGTCAGACCATCAAACAGCTGTGCAGCATTAACACAAGCAAATTGCAAAAGTTTATATTCTTTCAGGCTGATAATAACAAAAATTCAGTTTCTTCCCTGTCTGCCAGATTTATCAGTCATGAATGACAAAGTGAAGGGGTGGGGGGGCAAAACCAAAACCAGAGTGAGAAATAGAAAGAGAACCTGCTTCTCTCCTGGTTTATAGCTGGGACAAATTATCTCACGGTTGGGCTCACTCCACCTGTACAAGAGGGACTTGTTCCTGACAGTGCAGCCGCTACCTTGGAATAGGGCATTTCAAGGAAGGACCTGCTGTTACTTTCAAGCCCTACGCACCATTTAAATCCCAGTGCCCTACGTAAGCCTCTCGGGCAGGTCTATAAAAAGGATCAGTCCACTTGCTGAAATGGAAAGCATTTACGTGTCTGTTCAGACACCACATCCCCAAAGAGGCAACATGTTCCTTAAGTTTCCTAGTTCCAAATGAGGAAACTTTTGGAACAAAATTTCCTGGTTTCCAAAAGCTCCATAGCCTCAAATCCCACATGTGCTTTGGCCATGCCCAGAACAATGTGTCTCAATAGTGCTGAGCAATTAGGCATTTAGCTGATCCCAAAGTTTTGAAAATATCCAGAAACCCTTCTGATGCCTGATTTGGCCATCCTGCCCTGAAAACCCTGACCTGGCTGGACTCGTGCAGTGCTCAGCTGTAGGGAAGGGATGGCCACGCTGTGGGATGGGAGGAGAAGGAGCACTTCTCTGCCAGGACATCTCAACCCACCTCTCCTAATTGATAGTCCTAATTCATCAGGTTGGAAGATAGACTGGATTAGTGTGGCCTGCAGAAGGAGTGCTTTGTTGCATGGGATAATTAAATATGCAGCATGCATATGATAAAGGAAAGGGGAAAGAGAGAAGAGGAAAGTAATCCCCGTGGTTCATCTGGGATGAAGGGTATCTGCTATTCTGTCCCTGCTCCAAAGAGTATGTACACATTCTGTTTCAAGATACTGATGTTCTGACTTGTAATAAAATGTGTTTTTAAACCCAAGAAGTGTTGGACTACACAGTGAATGTGCACTTAAAATTACAGCATTTGGGACGTGATCATTTTTAAAGAAGATAACATCTGTTTGAAAGCTGAACAAGAATTGAGCTCATGGGTTTGCAGGAACTTATTAAACAACATAAGACAGATTGTCTTTCATACAGAACTTTTTTTTTTTTTTTTGCTTTAAAAGGAGAACTAAATGCACTATACAAAAAGAAGTCAAAGGCTGCTAACACTTCTACTATATAAATAGTGTTTACTAGTAATCATTTGCTGGTTCAAGCTGATGTGTCCCCACTGAAATAATAACCACACAATTTTTAAATCCTATGTGTCACTGTCCCTTGTCTTTGCAGCCTTCTTTAGCTTTACACCTTCCTTCATTAGCAGAGCTAAGCTCTTCACACACAGCTGGCCACATCAGGATTTCAGCCTCCTTGCTACCATAGTTTTTAAAACTCAGAGGTGTTTGTTTCACATCTGTACATCAGTTGAGTTTTGCAGGTGTGAGCTTAAAAAGAAGAAAAGGTGAAGGTTTCTGCGTGGTTATTGTAGCTGGTATTTATGATCAAATGATCTTCCTCTCTCTTTTTGTCAGAAATTTTAGGCTTACAAGGGTTCCATGGTAAATAATGTGCAATAAGTAGCTCATGATCCTCAATAAAGATAGTCATTTGGATCTGTACATAAGACACACTGTCCCCCACATTGTCCTCCATACAAGGAGCAGGGCAGACACCTTTGAAGCCTCCAGAGGGACATCCTACTTGTCTAGTAATTCAGATACTTATATTTAGTCTAGTCTAAGAATTACTAGTCTAGTAATTTGGATACTTATACTTAGACCTAATTGCATATACAAAAGTATGCATACATGTACTTACAATTGCATATAAAAGTTTTTAAAAAGCCTTTCGTTCACAGTGAGAAATTAGTTTCTTCTCATTAGCATGCGGTGATATGTTTGCTATATTACTTAGATTATAAACCAATCTAACCATCAATATAAAATTTTCAATGTAACATGATGATTTGAGGACAAAAGTGGTTGAGACTCCTATTTAGATGCCACTCTCAATATTTTTAGTACTCCAAACTGAAAAATCACAACAAAACCAAACCTGTTCCAGGGGAACAGTGGGTTGGATGGGGCCCAGAGGAGACTCAGGCCAACGGTACAGAGTGTGGAAGCAGCTAGACCCCTCCAGCACTGTTTTCTCAAGGCAGGCTGCACTGCCTGGCCAGGGCTCTCTGCAAGCTGCCCTCCACAGACAACGTGCACATAAGCACCAGGCACACGGGGTCTCCTGCTGGCGGCCTTAGAGACATCTTCCTCTCTCCGTTGGCAATAGAGAGAATTAACGCATTTCACTTATGTTCAAAAGAAATCTCAGTGTGGGAGAAAATTAAGTTCAAGCTTAAGTTTGTAGATGGATCCCTCAGTGGATGAAGGTAGTGGCAGCAGAGAGACAAATTTTGCTGCAAAATGAGGAAATAGAATAACTGTAGTTTTATGCTAGCAAGATCAGCCTTCAGTGACTCCAAGCCTATTTATTTTATTTATTCATGCTTTCTTTCTTTTTTTGTCTTTCTTTTTTTAACTATATTCCTTTGGTATTTGCACCCAGAATATTTTTCACACATTCCTTTCTATGCCTGTGGATGCTTTTCTTTTCTCCTAGGTCAGTTTGCACCGAGATATCAGTATTTCACTATTTTTGAGGTTTCTCCTTCGGTAGTCAGAGAAACCTCTGACACTGATGTGCCCAGTAGTGAGGTGCACAATGACTCCTGACCACGAGAGGCCAAGGGGTGAGATGGGGATTGCAAGCTAAAAACCTCAGAAGCACCAGCCCTGCTGGGACCTGTGGCTTCAGCACTGGCAGGAGATCTGGGAAGCAGAAACGATTTGAAGAGGGGCAATGAGATGGCTTTGAGTACTGGCATGAACAGTGTTAGTGGGATGAAGAGCCTTTGAGGGCCCAGGTCAAGCAGAAAATGATGGGATCGGGAGATGTGGCAAAGGAAGGAGAGCAAAAGAAAAAACTGATACAGTCAGGTGCATACAATAAAACTTCTGTTAATCTCCACCCCAGAACACACTTCAGTGCTGGAGAAATTAATCACAGTCATGTAGTAGCGCAATGATTCTTCATACTGTATAATAAATGCTGTCAGCCGCATGAAGTGACTGCATTTGCAACTCTCAGGGAGAACTGAATGATTTTCTCATCACAAAACAAAGATATACATTGGACAAGAACCAATTATGGAACTTGAAGGTATTTATTTTAATTCATTAAGTGTAATTTTATGGAAATGAAAGGCTTTCCTATATAAAAATATTAATCATTGGGAAAACATTTTTTTCCTCATAAGTACTTTATACTGCTAGAAGTTTCTGCTAACATGTGCAAACAAATCCAGCAGTCGCTGTTTTCTTTCTCTCTCAAAGGCAAGTTCTCCTGACTTTTTCATTTGTCAACACGACTGGCAAGAGCCAGCCAAAAGATTGAGTTTCTTCAATAACACTGTTCTGGTTTAGTTAGTTTATTGTCGTTCTAGTGGTATGTTCTCACCAAGGACCACAAGCAGTACAGTTTCTGTTGGACAAGTGCCATATCATGTCATATTTTAATTCTAGGGCAAAACTTATAGGACACCTAAGTGTTTGCACATGGAAGTAGAGTCAGGCATGCAAGAGCAATGTCCAACGTTACTCGGGTTGCGCAGAGCAACAAAAGGCTGGCTTACTGTGAGCCTGCCAGTACTCTGAATGTCTGAAATGGTCAAATCTTCAAGTCAGATGCAGAAGAAAGCCAATAAACACCTCTCCTCTGAACTACACACCCTCTGCCTCTGCTATTTAAGCCCCTTCTAGCTAAAGAAACTAAGCTATCCATTTTATAATATTTTAGGCTTTGCCTTGTTAGCTTTGTCATAGCTCTGTTTGATGGCAGTTTGCCATTATTCAAATTCTGAAGGATCCTGAAGCACTTCACAAATCATGACACAAACCATTACTCTGGGCTACTCTGTTAAGCACCCAGAGGCATCTGTCCCTAAGGCTGTTCGCTGTTCCTTTTTTTCCCTGTTATGTTTATTTTGACCTCGCAGTTGTGGTTTTTTAGTTATTATCTTTTGAGTCTCAATACGAAAATGCTCTAGGCAGGATGAAGAAAACATTACATTGATATGTACCACTGTAATACAATATCCTGAAACACTCAGTTGGAATAAAATGTACTTAACTGCTAATATAAACACCAGAAACCAGTTCTCCCAATACATCTGTAGATATATTTCCCAGGATGGAGATAAGGGAGTAGAAATGTCAAGAAATCTCTACCCACATGTTGTTTTTAAACCTGTGGGCTTGTCCAATCCATTGACTGCAGACATTTTCTTGTTTTTCTTTCACCCATCCCTGCAATAATCCAGTATTCGAGGGCCAAGGGGATAACTTAGCCTGGTTTTCTTTTTAATAATAAAAATAAAACTTACTTGCTACATCTATGTTATAAAGCAGGTATGAAACCTTCATGAGCCTCAACTCTGCAGTTTTCCTAGTAGCAATTTCCAAGGTTGAGACAACTTGAGGTCTGTAGTTCCTGGCCATTCTATATTTCTACTAGTTTTCACTATTTATTACTTACGCACAATTCAAAGTTCTCAATCAGAACTATTTACTTCTCATTGCCCTTTCCAAAACAATTCAGAATTCCTGAATCTCTAGTGCACTGCTGTTACTCTTTCAAACTAGTTACTTACTCCATTAGCAAATGTTGCCACTTTTGCCAAATAACCACTTCATTTGGATGCATGATAAAATTATTTTCTACGTAGTTAGATAAACGACTGAAAACAGCATCATGAGTCTCACCAAGCTGAACCCATAAACTTACTTCCTAAAAGAGGGAAATGATGAAATTATATAATGTGGTAGTGTTATAAATGGAGATAACATTTGAATCTTTCTAGGCCGCAAGCACAAAAAAAAAGGTTGCCTGGCACTGGTTTGGTGTTATATGCCACCTACTAATAAAGCATCAAAACTCAGATCATCTTTGAAACAAAAAGGAAAAGCACTTTATATTTGTCTGGATAACTGCATTTACAGCAAAGGTGTATATCTTATCTATATAAAACATTTTGAGGTATATCAGTCCCAAGCAAAGAATTTGCACATTGGTCGCAAGATGTGTCTTCTCGCAGTGCAATCTGGACCCCGGTTCTCCTGATGACCATATATATCTGCATATAACATTTATTGGAGTCTGAGTCGTTACAGGTCCATTACAAAAAGTAAGAAAAAAAAACTGCCTTGCAGAACTGATCAAGGACCTATGGTATGGGAAACCCAAACTTTAGTGAGCAAAAGGTAAACACGCACTGTGCAATATAAAAGTACTCAGAGGCAGCTGAAAAAAATCTTGAATTGGGAACCCATGTACAAGGGAGAAATAATTTCATCTGCAGCCCTCGGTTTAACATTTTCTACCAACTGATTTAGCTCATGGTTGCTCTAAATCCCTTTCTTTGCCCCACTTAACACTCTCTTAGGGCATAGCAATTTAGGTGTCCATCAAAGTATTGTGAATTCGTGGTGCCAGACAGCTAACACTTAGGAGTTACAGCACTGAATATTTCATTGGGTTTTTTTATTCTTTTTCCAAGAGAAATCTTAGTTTTGTTATAGGATGATGTGACCAGGAGTCCCATAATTAGTCCTCCTGCAGTCATCAGCTTCTCCAATACATAAATATGACCTAAGCAGACTGTCCACCCAAGCCTTTAATCATCCATATTGATTCTGTGACCCTACTGTTCCCTCTATGACAATTGCATATTGGGCTCTATAACTTCCCCTGGCTGTGTGCCAGATCAAGAAGAGGGGTGGTTACTACATTTTATATAGCTCCATGACCTCTCTGAGGCTAACAGCAAATTGCCAGTGCAGCTGTCAGCTGGGCGGTTTGTGTTTGGCTAAAAGCAAATGTCAATAATAATCAGCATCTGTTGTGGGTCCTACACTACTGGGCATGTCTTCAAGTGTGCCGCACAGTTCCGCGTGAAGCTGCTTATTTAGCTGCCTAAATATGGATCAGGAGCGCCCATTTTTTGTTGTTGCTCCAGTTTTGCTGTTTGTATGCATGAGCAGTGTTGCTTCTCCCTGCCCGCTCCAGCCGCCTTGGACTAGGGATGACTAACATGTCGCTAAGAGGAAAAGTTTCTATAAAAAGGATTAAGTTTTAATCCACAGTGAATTCTCTGTGTTACATGACACTGAGTTATGTTTGAATATTATCTGCCCTTTTGCATAAACCAAACGAAGTCTCAGGGAGGACTCTCAAGTGTGCTAACTGTGCTGCTTATCCCTCAATTTAACTTTTAAAATCTCATAAAATTTAATGTAGTTTCGCGCTAGAAGAAACTATGACATCGGTTAGCCTGACTTCTTGTACAGTGCCCTTCTCTAAAGAAACTTGACCTACTGAGGACTGAAATCAGCTTTAGATAAAGGGCATGGCACAGAGATAACAGGGGACACCCATATGCCCGCAGTGGCAGGGAACCGTTTAGGTCAGATCTGCTTAAATGATTGCATGGACAGTCTACACTTCATGGAGAGGACAGGGAAAAAAAACCACGGCTACTTCCAGTTTGAGAACTTACAGAATCACAGAATCACAGAATGGTTTAGGTTGGAAGGGGCCTTGAAGATTATCGAGTTCCAACCCCCTGCCATGGGCAGGGACACTTCCACCAGACCAGGTTGCTCAAAGCCCCATCCAGCCTGGCCTTGAACACCTCCAGGGAAGGAGCTTCCACAACTTCCCTGGGCAAACTGTTCCAGTGCCTTACCACCCTTAAAGTGAAAAATTTCTTCCTACTGTTTAACCTAAACCTACGCTCTTTGAGTTTGAAGCCATTCCCCCTCATCCTATCACTACATGCCCTAGTAAAAAGTCCTTCCCCAGCTCTCCTGTAGGCCCCCTTTAGGTACTGGAATGCCACAATAAGGTCTCCCGACTTGCACTCAGGGTCAGTCTGGAAGTAACCAGCTTGTGTCTCCAGAGAGTCTCCTATCATGCAAGTACATCCCAGGTGACTCCCATTGCAATAACTCACCATCCCCAACATTCACAGTCCCAGAAAAGATTTTATATCAATCCCTGGATCATCACGTTTTGAAAAATATACCGAGTATAGAGCTCATCTTAAATTACAGTGATCCACTCTTAAAATCAGGAATGATTTCTGGAGAAATACCCTCATTTCCTGTGAACTGCCATTCAATCATGGAAGTCAAGGTAAATAAATATAAATCTCTTTAATCTCCATTTCTGGTATCAAGGATGACAATATTACACCTGGACATAAATGGAAGTAGGTTACTCTTTATCCTCAGGCTGATTCCAGTGCTTTAGCAGCACATTGCGCTCGCTCGCTATTCATTGCCAGGATTTATGGTTATGTAATAGGTTGCTTAGACAAGGATTCCTGTGATATTTTTAGCCAGTTTTTCTTTCTTTTTTTACCTCTCCTTTTCGGCCAGAGATTCAGAACTCCTCTAGTATTTAACCTCAGGGTAGACTTTCTCCCCTTATCTTTCTCATTTAGATGAGAACATTTTCCTTTCTTTCTGTCTTTCCTGCTGTCTGTTGAACTGTCACTGTTGACAGGGTACGTACTCAGCAAAACAGGAGGTCTTGTAAACCTCCTGAAGACCCGCTCAGGGCAGAGACACTTGGCTCATGACAGATATCACTGAAATTCGTAGCAAACTGAGCCTCTTATTCTTTCGCCTCTTTTGGAAAATCAGTCTACCACTCACCTAAACATCAAACTATGCTGAGTTCAATTTTTCTGCTGGTGTAGACTCACTGTACAGACTCAGTCACAGAGTTGTTGCTGGCCTACATGAAGACCATGGAGATTCAAGAAAATGACAAGGCATTTGATACTTATGCATGACCTGTGTTTCTCAAGATAGCTTGAGAATCAGCATCCTGCCAATATTTTATTTACCCTTAGACCTCAATTTTTCTCCCATTTCACCTTTTTGAAAAAATTCTTATTTAAAAAAATGCTTTGTTTCTTATCTGAGCCTTCAAAATCAGTGTAAAAGATTCAAAATAAATGTAATAGAAACGCCTGTTGCTGACTCTCCATCACTGTGCACGTACCACCCGCTTTAATACCAAAGGAATTTGTTATGATCTCTGCTATTCCTGAAACCACATAAATTAAAATAATAAGACAGCTAAAATAAAGTGTTACCAAATCTTAATCTCTAAAAGTGGTATGAAATATTTTCCAGTAAATAAAAGCAGAAAGAACTAATGATCTAGAGCTTTTAGCCTATTTATGTGAAAGATTAAAATAAACCTAGATTCTAAGTTTTGATCAATAATAAAAATGTGTGGTCTAGAAAACAGTCAGCTTAGCAAATGTATACATTGGACTCCAGCTGAAAATGTGGACATGTGTTAGTCAAATATTTGGTGGGGGAGATTCACTCTGCAGTTTGGGGGGCTCTGTGTTAACTTAAAGGAAATGTAGCTATTTTTGCTTGTTATTGCAGGAAACCTTTCATAGACCTAGACCTCTTTTGAAACAATGCTAACAATCTCAAATGTCATATACCAGTATTGACATGCGCTTTGAAAAAGGATCAAATTCAGTGCAAAATATAGAGTCAAGGGCAGGATTTTGGCAGCTGCAAGAGATTTCTTTGCAAGTGTACACGTTGAGTAATTGACATTGTTTTGCTTCTCCTTATATAAGGCAATTGTGGAAGAATGAGCAAACTCACCTTTTCATCAGTCAGAAAGAAGAAGAGGATTTGGTTCCTGATGAGCTTTTTGTACATCATTGAAAATACTCTTTTAGCTGTGCAGGACCTAGGAACACAGAATAGATGATGCTCAAAACTTGGGTGCTTGTGACAGAGCAAAAAGGCACAATTTTCTCATCTTTTCACTTTGTATTGCAAGTAAAACTATCACTCTTACAGTTTTCCCTAGGACACATTTTCTAATGTTCCTGTTAGCACAGTTAATTCATAAGTGGTGATGAAGAGGATGATGGTGGGGTGATCTTCTCTGAAAAAGTCATCATGTCTACTGCGGAGGTGCTGATGACCACAATCCCAGAGAAAGTCCTATAGGAGGGACTGCGCTGCTTTATGCAGAGGAAGATATTGACACAGTCAGGCTTCATAGAAATATTTTGCTTCAATGCAATGGGTGGCTTTGACAATGTCTGGGCCAAAGTGCTCCTGAGCAGTACCAGTGTTGCACTAAACCTTTTAATGCCAGAAAACAAAAATCTCCAACCTGATTACTTTTTTCCTAGTCTAAGTTCAGGACATAGCTGAAATCCGTAGCTACGTACATCATGTAATGCACACGATGGGAGCCTCTTATCCCTGAGAGCCAGCCAAGAGGGCAGCAGAGGGTTGTGTATTTGCCTTTTCTGGGGCAATATAAATTTCACAAACACCATTTAGGGACTGAAGTGGTGTCCCCTGTTCCCTCCCCCACCCATTAGACACCTCCACATCTGAACAGCCCCAGCGCAGTGGGCAGCTCCTGGCTGGAAACGGGGAAGACAGGGCTAGGGGGAATCCAGGAAATCCAGGTGACATCTCATGGTCCAACAAGCTGGTGAAGTCACCACAAGACTATGCCTAAACCTCACCTTAAAAATTAAAACTTTTATGTAAATTAAACATTACATATGGGCTGTGCCTGCATATTCCATTTGTACTGTGTTCCCCTCAGGTGTTCAGGCACGCTAACATTGGCTCTGTCCTATATACTGATAGTGAATCTCAGCACTCAATTCACCTGCCCAGTTGCCATTTTGTCATGGGATTTGAGATCCTCCAGGACACCCAAGGCACCTGCACAGGCTAGGAGGACCAGTGGAGATACCCATGCCCTTCTGGAACCAAAGGGCCCCATGGTCCTCGGGTATCTCAGATGTCACTGCACACCTATATGTGAGCAACTGAATTGAACACTGTCACTGTTTTAAATAGAATAGAAAACGCAAATAATTTTTATTTTTAAGAATATAGTTTCAAAATATTATTCTTCTAAGTGCTGCACTGAGGGTCTTGGAGGCTTTGTCTGATGTCAGCAATGAGCTGAAAACCTTAGTGAAACAAATTTCTTCTCTTGTCCCCTGCAGTCACTTGCTGATCTTTGCTGCCTTGCCAGATTTTGTACTTTCTGTCATTTGTTCTTGGCTCAGCAGATGAAGATTAGTTTAGAAACAAATGAAAGAGGAGTAAAACGCAGATGCTAAATAAAGTAACACATGTTAATGGGCATCCTACAATTTCTTCCACTTTAGCCAAAATTGTCTCTAAGGGTGAATGAAAGGAAGAGGATGGGAAGCAGATGTTTCTACTGTCTGTAGCAATTGATTTAAATTGGCCTGACACTTCCCCCAAAGAGTTTGTCAAGAACATTTGATTCAGTGAATCAGTCCCAAACCCAGAGCTGAAGCACCAGTATCTCGGCCAAAGTGATCAACCTCTTGGACTTGACAAGGGGAAAAAAAACCCCAACAAACAGGAGAGAAAACATCAGCTGTGCATAAACACACTTCTTTTGCCACAGGCAAAGAGTGAAAATACGAAAGTAATCCTGCAAGGTAGCTACACCTCACATTGATAGCCCTGGATGCTGGCTATAGACCTCCGTGAATCAAGCAGATTCATGATTAAGCTTCAAGCAGAGTTGAAAAGAAAATAAAAATTTGGTTCATTCTGGAACGTGTTCCCTTGTAAAATAAAAGTACCATTTGGGAGGAGCTGTCACCCCAGTTCACATACAGCAGAAGACAGGAATAACAGATGCCACAAGTCAGTTGTGGGGCATGCACTGAACTACACGAAAGGAGAAAATGAAGAGAAAAAAAAACCACCTAAACAATCTTGGTCAAATTTTAACTAAAGTTTGGATTTAAAACTGTATTTTAGTCATTAGACTTGGGTTTGACTGAAGGTGCAGAAGTCTTATAATGAGATAAAAGTAGGCTCTAGTGTTAGATCTGAAACACAAATCAAGGCATAAAATAGGAGAAAATTATTTTAATGCAAACAAGTATTTTAATGCATATCAGTGAAGACATACAGAAACACTACTTTAGTTTGTCAGAAAAACAAATTGGAATAACAGTCACGCTTCCCCTAAGGAGAACCTAAATAAATACACTCAAAAGAAAACTAAGAACCATATGTCCTCCTTTTGAAGCATGAGGAAAAAGTAAAATAACCAAAGAAAAGATAATAGAGAAAACAGCATGCAGAGAAAAATATTAAAGAAATGGGTTATAAACGCTATTGCCAGAATGTTGCGTAATGATCACTTTTATGAACAAACAACTGGAAATGTTGCCCTCTTACTTTCCAAGAAACTTCCAACAAGTCAGGAATGTGACATGATTAAAAATTAGGACAGTTTTCTCCATCTGAAACAGTGAGTATTGGGCACTTTATGTACTCTTTGAGAAGTACACATCCTCTGCTAGCTTTTCAACATGCCTCATGTTCTGTCCATTTTCTGTCAGCTCTGGGGAATTGTGCAACACACTTTAAGGAGGATGGAACTTGAGGGTTCATCAAATTCAGTTTTCTAAAGAGATAAATAGTATATCAAACATATTTATTTTTCCCAGCAAATCTGGGAAATTTCAGCCACATTTTATTTTCCTGGATTTTCCTGATCTCCTTTTCTTTCTGAGATAAGAGGGAAAAGAGGGACTCCATGGTGGGTGGAAGGAGAGGTTGTTCCACTAAATAAATAGTCAGTGGTGCAGATCAGTGTTTTTCATGCCCTGACATACAACCACTGTGGGAGCTATAAGAAAATCTAAAGATTCAGGTCTGTTAACAAAAGCTTGCAGCCATTCAGACCCCAGTCAAAGGGAAAAGAGAGAAGACATTATCACTGCTGGTGCATGTGCAAGCATATGTTCTCCCTCATCCTGCCCCATCTCCCTTCCTTGTGAAGGAACCTGTGAGCTGGAAAACATAGCTCCCTGGAAGGCATGAACATTCCAGCTAGTAATTACAGGCTGTTCCTGGATGGTAATTTCATGTGGCATGTTGTAGTAGCTCTGCCAGTTGAAGAAGCTCCCTCTGTATTCACACACCTCCCATGGCCCAGGTATCCGCTCCTCTGCTCGTGGCAGCTCACACCCATCTTTGTGCTGAGGTCAACATTCCTCAAAATGGTGGTTGCAATGGTGGAAAAACAATCTTGTGGTGGGTTGAAATCTGAAGGGGAGAGTGGAGTGCTGGGATGGGGAAGAGGTGGTTAAAGGAAGACAGATAAGCCAGAAAAGCAAATACGGATGTAATACACCTTAGGATGTTTTTCTGGCCTGGCTGGTAAGCAGGAGGCTTTCTCATTTTGAAGAATTTCCATTTGCATGAGTAACTTGTTATCCCATAGCAGTCTTCCAGTAAGTATTAAACAGGACAGGTCACTGAGGTTGTGTCTGCATTAGTAAACTAATGAGTACACCTACAGTGGTAAAACACAGACCACGGACGGCTGTGAGGCTGTGTGGGACCTGTACGGTGGTCCCTTGCCACCCACCAAAGTGGGCAGCTGCATTCAACCCCCTTAGCAACAAGACACCCTGGTCTGTACCATGTCGTGCATGAAGTCTTGGCATCTCATGGCAGAAAACAGTTGAGAGCAAGCTGCAGTCATACCAAGACAATCTTTACAGTTCAATCTTTGGGACAGTTGTAGTCCTGGGGTCCTATTCCCTGGGCCTGCTTAGTTTGCTAGTAGAGACACAGCTAACAAGGCTAGCAAGTAGCCATTAAATTTTTAACATGGTTGTGGCTCTCCTAGGCAAGGCATAGTTCAGGGGACAGGAAAGACCAGGGACTGGTACCTGTTAGCAGTATGAACCACTATGGGCCAGTATGTGCTACCTGCAGTCAAGGCCTAATAATGTACTAATACAGATGCAGCAAGTGCGCAAGCATGTATTTTCCTGCGTTTGGAAGACTGATGACCCAGGGATTACTGCTGACATGACTGTATGGATTCCACAAACTTTGAAGAAGACTCGTTAATATTTTTCATAGCTGAAGGGAAACACTTCAGAAAGCATTCCTCCTGCACAAGGAAAGAAAACATTTAAAACTTAGTCTGAGGGATGGGATGGAAGAAAACATGCAAATCTTACATCTTCTACAAAACAGTAATTTAAATTCACAAAGGTAAGAGTTTCTGGTCAATCTACTAAGTAGCAAAACACTGTGTTTTGAGAGAAAATAGGACAAACTGCTTTAAGAATAGTCTATGATGATTTATTTTACAAGAAGGTCCAATGAATTTCTGTGACTTAATTTCAGATCACATCTACATTAGTGTTTTAGTCCAGATCAGAAGAATGCTTTGTTATCATTTCCCATGATTTGATTCACTTCATGGGAGGGTCTTGGAGAGCATGAAGAGTTTGCTTTGGATGAAACCAGTCCAGGGGGTCCACCTACGGCTAACCCAATGTAAAACCCACTGATGTGTGTATGGTATAGACACTAACACCAAATCTTAGATGTATCTGGTCCCAGTATTTGCCCTATTTGCTGGTGTAGACATACCCTATAATGCTTTCTGTCTATAGTCTAGATGCTAGTGTCTTTTTAGCATTTTGAAGAACAGTAGATTAAATAGGCAAAGCAGAATTTAAACATGCTGGTTTGACATTTCAGAAAGAAAGCCACAAACATTGTACTATCACACATCTAAAGAAAATCCAATCCTTTGATATTCGTAGTGGATTTTCTATTGTTTATGCCTTTTTTAGCCTGAAGCAATAGATTTGGCATTACATCTAACCAGCAAGTTGCCAAAAATTTAGCCTTAACATTCCAATTGATTGAGCCAGATTTGGCTTAGTCAGATACCCTGGCTGTATACGTACAGTGTTATTTATGTCCAGTACTGCCATATCTGTGGGGCACATATGGATTACCCTCATGGTGCAATATTTAATTTCTGTAGAAACACATGATACAGGAGTCTGTGAAGTTATGCAAAAACCACAGAGCTTCAGATATTCACCATTCTCATTTACTCATTAATCAAACATTTCCACTGAATAGTGGTCAAAAATGCTTAAAACCTACCAAACGGACAGTAAGGGAATCATTAACGATCATCAGTATCATTCACGAGCATCTGAAATGACAAATCTTGGAGTTTAGATCTTTAGGGCACTTGGAAATGCCCAGAGGAGATCAGAGCAGGCACCCTATAAGTAACCTTCATTTCAGCGGCTGCAGTTGTTGGTAGCAGATTCTTTGGGTCAGTACAATAACCACAGCCGAGAGTTTCATAAATTAGTTGTAAACCGAATGAAGAAAAATGTTTTCTTTTCTTTAAATATCAAAGAGTTTCAGCTGTAGATGTAAGGCCAGTCACAGTGGTTAAATGTTCTCTTGTGACTTCTAAATACAGGCAAATGCATCACTGAGTTTTATTTCCGTACAAACGGGATACTGGCTGTGCATGGTACAAGTGAATCTGCTAGTCAAACACTTAAATGTTCACAGAATGCATCTATCTGTGAAGAGAGGTGTTACATACTATTCACAGGCTCCATAAAATAAGAACTGAATATAGAGTCTATTATACTGCCTCACGTCACAGTGGAAGCATATACTCTTTTATAATGGCACAATAATATTTGAAGTAATAACGACATACAGTTATTAACACTATATGCATGTATAGTATTATTCTTCCTCTTTTACTGCTAAGCAGAAATAGAAGTAAAAATTGATAACTGAGGTAGAGCCTAGATCCGGTTCTCTCTTTGCAGATCATCTACTCCTTTGAGTATTTCCCCATCTATATAGATAGTGTATTCACAGTCTGGGCCCAGATTACAGGAGTTTATGTCTGAGAAGTTGGAATAGTCAAAAGATAAAATCTGATATAACTGAAAGGCTAGATCTGAAAGGGCAGCTGAAAGCGCAAGAGATATGAAACAAAAACAAACAAACATGAAACAAAGCAGACCAGCTTGGTTGGACTGCGAAGTGCAGTCTTCGAGGTGTTGAAACAAGATACCACGCAGCATCAACAAGAAAGACTTCCTCTGCACAGGAGGTCAAAAGAAATCAGATGAGCATACTGAGACTTGGGGTCTACTTTCCAACTGGTCTGTATGCTTATTTCGTAGTAACAAATTACCCTTTTAAGACAGAAAGCATATACCCTGGGTTACGTTTTTCCAAAAAAAGGAGACAGCTGAATGGAAAGCTGGAGGACAAAGTGAATCGGTGGTGGCAGGAGAGAGAAAAAGGAAAACAAAACTGGAGCAGGCAATATGATAAAAGCAGCCCAGAGGAAGCCTGACTAGAAAAGTCCAAATGATGCCAGACGACTTATTGAACTAATGTGAATGTAAATGAAACAACAGTCCTTCTTCAAAATATAAATACATCAGATCTGTACATTAATGTTCCCCAGCTGGCATACTATAAATAGCATAGAAAAGGTAGCTGGAGGTCAGAAACCAGTGGGAGCCATCCAAGGGCAGGGTCAAGGCTGAGAAAAGGCCAGGTCCTGCAAACTATGGAGAGGTGAATTTGGGCAAACACAGGAGCACAACGCCGGCCATCAGGAAGAAAAGTGACAGCTCCCCGGCACTCCTCGGGTCACTGTGTCCCTTGGAAAGCCTTTTCTTACCACCAGCACAACAGGTACAGCTATATACTCTACAGATATGTTTCAGACTCAGCGGTATCCTCTTGGACAGATGTTTTGTCCATAATTCCAGTTGCAGCATTCTCAAAGTAGAGTAAACAAGATCTTGCTGGCTGTTTTCCTACATCCTGGATCCGTTTATGAGATCTTATGGCCAGATCATTTCACAGCTTCTTTAGGGGTTCTGTAGATTAATACACAAACATTTACTTTTCAGCAGGAGAAACAAAGTGCATTAGACCCAAGTCTCAAAAGGTTTGTTTCTTCCAGCTTCCTCCTATGGGGGTTTGACAGGTTGAAACAAATGAGGAAGATGAAGACAACACCGTGTACAGTGCAGAGTGTCATTAAAAGGTCAGAGCATCACCTAAACGCTGCAGTGCTGCAACATCCTAACAGCCAGTGGAGCACAAGGAAATGATGCAACTAGCAAATGCCATACGGAGGACCTGTCCAGCCCCAATAACTAAAAGCAAGTTACGGTGGTCATTTGGGAAGCAGTCTTCAGCACAAGCCAGTTCTGTCCAAGTGAGGCTCAGTCACACGCCTTCCTCTGTAGGGAGGTACATTTTGATCCGCAGTGACATGCCTCCAGTCCACCTCCCGGCAGAAAAGCATGGGTTGAAAGTTTTCAAAATCACTGTGTGGCTTAAGAGCCAAAGTTTCACCTTCAAGGCAACTTAAGGTTTGAAAACAAGGTCCAAATTCTTCCATCAGTTAGGCAGTCTGAAAAATGTCAAGAAGCACTCGGAATTTTGGAAGAGAAGAGCTGGGCACTTTTGCATCAGTGAAGACAACCAAACACAAGCTCTGAAAAAGCAGGTCCCACTAAAGCGACATGAGATTGCTCAGGCTCTGAAAAATCTCACATTACTGACTGCCTTTGAAAACTTGTGGCCAAACTGCTGTCTATTTTCTGGCTGTAATCATACATCACATAAATCTGGATCTCAAAATGATACCACACAGAAAGTGTCAGTCTGGACTGACTCCAAGGGCAACATTTAGGCATTTCTCTTCATTTAAATCATATGCAAACAAAGCGATCTCAGGTTGCTATGAATAAAGACAATTCATAGTACACAGTAATGGGAGGAATGTCAGCTCATTGTCTTTCTTAGATACACTTATGCATGTAAAAATAGATAATACAATTAAGTAGCTTTTATTGGCTATTAGAGGCTATGTAAATGTAGTTCTCTCTTACTATATCAATACTGTTCCAGGGCAGCCGGGTTTAATTCTGCTCTGTGAGTAATGGTGTCAGGTACATGCTAGTGTATTCCCGAGGTGGTAAAAGAAGAAGAGAAGTCACACTGATTTTAGGGAGGTTCACCGTGGTTGCTAAAAGCAACAAACTTCACACGGAATGATCAAAAGAAGCCCCTCATTTTTCTAAAGTCTCTACATCAATTAAACTCATCTTTTAAAGGTTTGATGTTCTACTCAGTAGACTGCTCTAAATTAATTCCCTGACAAGGTATAATAAAGCAACTTCAGGCATCCAGCTTTTATAGCAGTAGAATAACTAGCATATTCCAGGCCAGGATGCCTACATCACCAAGAAACTAGTGACAACAGTTTAGCAGTTGTATCAACGATTATCTTCTTGGGAACCAGCAGTGCCAGACACTCAGATTTATGTAACTTCACTGACCTGGATTTTGATGTTTCCAGCTTAACTGGAAAATTTATATGAAAATACTGGCCTACTATATCTTAAAAACGGCACTAAAAATATCACCTCACTTTCTTTATTAAGAAGATTGCATCCATGTTGACTTCAAAAGTGACATTCCTGAGACCTCCCTTTCATGGCATGGGGGAACAGCGAAGAGACCAGAGCATGCCTCTGACTTCACGTCTGCCAAATGGATTTGCTGAGGTGGCAAGGATTTCCCACAGGAAGGCCTCCAAAGAGCTTGGGCTGGAAAGTCACGTTGTTGGTTTGATTCTCAGCTAGATGAGAAGCACCGGAGACAGAACTCGTGCTGCTGAATTCAGCATAGAGAGACAGACCATTAGTCAGTCGGCTGTGAAATGTAAATAATTTTTGCCTTTCAGAATATCCTCCCTGATTCTGTCAAAATTCATCACACACAACTGCTTATTCAAGCAAAAGGTAACACAAAGTAACACTAAAAAATTCCCCAGTCTTACAGCCTAGCAGTGAACATCTTCATTTCAGTCAGTTGTTCTTCTCATGACACTTTTGCAGAAAAAACTGTTTTACCAATATCAGTCTGTCCTGAGCACTTTTCAAATAGCAAAATCTAAATCTTTTAAAAGTTAGAGGTCCAGTCTCTGGTCTCCCTTATGAACTGTGAACTGGGAGCCGCTCCACTGGCCTCATGAGCCAGGTTACTTAATTCTTAATTGCAACCAAGAGTGACGTTTGGCCCACAATCAGAAAAAAATCAGTAAAGGCCAAACCATGACCCAGATTTATGCACCCGCACAGGCATATTATTGGGTGTAAACCACACTCACCAGCAGACACACCTCTCTGAACAGCCTCTTGATCTGCTTTCCAAGAGGGCAATGACCCCTCTGGGAATCTCCCCTCTGCCTTTGCAGGGATGGGAAAGGGAGAAGAATTGGCTTCAAGAATCAGCTGTTGTTTGGGTCTTAAGTTCCTATTTCCCCCTTTGGATTCCCGGGCTCATTACATGAAAAGCTGAATTTGGTTATATTTCAGAGATGCAAAGCAGTATGATAATGCACACTGTTGGATGCTTTCAAAGGTCTAGTCCAATTAAAGCAAGGCGGCCAGACACCTAGGGAAACACTTCAGTGTCCAGAGCTGAGCACACGTCCAGAAGTACGTACCAAAACCAATACTCCGAACCTTTGGCTTTCACACCACGGCCAGACTCCACCAGCAAGAGCATGACCGTGAGTTATTCAAGATCTTTGTAGATGGAAAATAAATTTCACAGAACATTTACATAAAACTTATCAATTTTAAATAAAAAATAGGTTAATCTAAGCCCAATTTGGGTTTATTAAAAAAAAATAGTAGCATTAGCTGAAAGTTAGGACTATAAAATCAAATTATATGTAGAGGCTGTATCATTTTCCTCATTGAAGAAAATAAATGCATAGAAATATTGAGAAACAGCTAAATATGTTGAGTAGTTCCTTGGAAAGGTGGAAAATACAACTTAATATCTATTTAGATAGTAAAGTTGTCAAAAACAATGCCTGTTTTTAACAGGCAGATAAATTGCGCTCAGGCATAATTGCAATCAGACTGTCCATAGACAGTCTTCTAGATGTCAGGACTAAGCCTGCTTTTAATTTTGCGTTTACCATTTTTTGTCTTTTTTATGTTTCTTTTACTCACTGGTTTGTGCTTAGAATATCTTCCCCAGTTACTGAGAGGTTCTGACAGGAGATCTTTACAAAAGCTGTCAAACTTCATGTTTTGGTCAGTGAAAGTGAATGTTTTCTTTAATCTTGTGCCATCAGAAAGATACTACCATGTCCTATGTTAGCAGCAGAGAAACGGCTCTGCAGGTTAAATGTGATTGCTGCGATCAAGTTTCAGAAAACTACTTCTATCCTGACGCATTTTTCCATAATTTCCCTTAGTGTGCACAATATATTCATATGACCCGCCAATGAATTCAGAATGTCACTTCTAATTAAGAATACTGTTGTACTGATGAGCATCAGAAGAAGTATGGCTATTTTTTAAACAAAGAAGCAAAGAACCAAGCAATTCACAGCATATTTCCTTTTAGGGATTGACTAATTAATTAATTAATTAATTTTAGTTAATTTTAGAGACAAATCTTCCCTACCCAGTCTTGTTGTATGCACCCTAGCGTAGAAGTAAAATCAGACTTAGAACCCAAATCATATTCTTTTCTCTGCTCAGTCACCTCACAAGGTAAAGATTTCTGCCACCTTGGCAATTGATTAAGCCTTCTCAGCTGGGGCCTGTGTGGGGTCTGTCCTAGTTCTGTGCAACTGATTAACTCTGAAATTCATAAAGTCCTTTGAAAAGGTTTCCAGTTACTTCCTAATTATATATGTATATGATTGTGCTTACCAAATAAAACATGTTTCCGTATCTGCTCCGTGAGTTAAAGTAGCCTTCTGGCATCCGACTTTCCCTTATTCCGTGTTTTTTCCTAAAACTGTTAAGACTATACATTACAATTCTATTTTAGTAAGATCTCTTACATTACAAACACCAAATTTTTGTCACTAAGATCATTAAATGCTCAGGTAATGCTGGAGTTTGGCACAGAACATCTCTTGCTGCATAAAATTAAAGCAATTCAATCCTGCTGAGTGACTTCCAGAAAAAAAAATGGTCCATCTGCCGAAAGGAGCAGCTGTGTCGAGTTTGCCAGTGGTGCCACAGGTAGTTGCTGTTTGAAAGAATAGATACCATGCAACTAAAAGATGTGTTTTTTCCCTCTGCAGGTGATTGGATTTGTCCTGGGAATCAGATTCTTTAAGAATCAAAATCCAGTTTGGTACTCCATTTCAGCTAGTGTTAAACAACCAGATTACAAAATAACTCTTGTTCCTGATTCCAGTGAGGTTAATTCTACTTAGCCCCTGATGAGGTGGTGGTGGGCAGGCAGCTGGAACCACAAAATTAAGCTTTAATGAAGCCAGAGTGTAAGTAATCACTTCACAAATTAAAGTTGGAAAATTAGTATTTATTATGGATTTTTTAGAATGAAGAAACGGTGTTTATACCAGTACTGTAGTCAGGAGCTCCAGTGAGTTTGTGAGAAATTAATTTAGACAAAGACTGAATGGTAATTGATCTCAGGCATTTCAGGAAATCATATTTTTTCTTCCAGTTCAGTTGTCTTCCTTAAATACTACAATGGAAATCAAAGCCACAGCACCAGCAATACTATACCACAGTATAGAATAGGTAGAGACTAACCTTTGAGCCTCTAACTAAGAAAGGTGACCACTTATTCACAAAAATAGTTGTGCAGGTTTGGGGGGTGGGGGGTGTGCGCCCATCTGCATGAGGTTTTGCTCATTAATCTCACCCTAGGATTTCTCAGGAGGGCAGGACTGGGTTACACATAATGACTTCAGAAGTCCCATCATAATGTAGCAGTCATCATGGCAGGAGACATTAAGGAAAAAAAAGAGAAGTCCTTTCTAGATAATCTTTGTCACTAGTTCCTATTTCACACAACACATGGATCTTTCAGAACAAGTCCTGATGTTGCATATCACTGGATGTACTCATTTCATTTTCTTTTCAGGATAAAACAGATTTAGTTCTTAATTTCTAAACTTCATGCCAACATATGCTACACCTAATCCCCCGCTTCTCTCCTTTTGCCCTTATTCACATGCTGCTCTTCCTCTACTTCCAAACAGCCCCCCTTTTGGTACATAGTGCCATCCTGCATCCAGGATGATGCAAGGGCTGCTCACCTTCAGCCACAGTCTGGGCGCTGCACGAAGGATGGGCTCAGTGCTCCGGCACTGTCCTTGAGTCCCTCAATCTCTTTATTGGGTCAGGGAGTCAGAAAGAAATCTCCATATTACGTTGTAACACAAGTTCCCAGTACCAAAGCATGAGAATTTGCTTCTTAACTCTGTCAGATATATAAGGTAGCAGCAGATGAGTGCATGAACACGTGGAAGTTCTTGGTGCAGAAAGTACGAGGGAGAGAAAGAAACGCATCTCTCGCATGAGGCAGCCAGTGTCCGGCAAAACTGGCTCAAGCAATGTTTTGTCTATGCTTCTTTCGAACACTGGAACTTAGAAAAAAAAACGTTAAAAGCAGACTGGTTAGTGGATCGGTTTGAATACTGCAGGCTACCTCAAGGTTCAAGGTAGGGACGTTTGAGGGCTTCCCCCTGCAATCCCAGTTCCCTGGTCTGGATATTACTGGAGCCAGCCATGAGTCCTGGTTTTCTGCCCATGGAAACCAGGGGACATGGAGAGACACGGGGTTGGGGCGCAACACTGCGTCCCCATGTGTCCCCCAGGCTGGAGGCTCAGACACATTACTGCATCCAGAAGGGCAGGCCCAGCCATACCATGCTAGTCTCTCTTTCAAAAAGCACTGCAGCAAACACAGCTTACTATCAGGTCGCTGATGTTCACACCATATTCTTCCTTCTTCTTTTGCATAATTACGCATTTGTGGTGATCCAGCCACTACTACTTACCCTGCAGGGCAGGTACCACAGCATCTAAGACTTCTTGCCCTTCGTGTTGCAGCTGCCTTGCAGTAACGTGCTCTGAAACAGCAGCATGCTCCACAAAGCAAGAGAAGATGACTAACTGTCGCAACCTGTGCATCTTACTTTTAATCACAATTTAATTTAAAAAATTAATTACAAATTTTTTTGCAATCAGAAATCAACTGCTGTGAAACTTCCATGTAGTTTGCAATTAAAAGGCCATCTACTTGTGAATCCATGTCAAATCAAGGAGCTTCAAACTCATCACAATAATGCTCAGTATTTTCTGGTTTGTTTTATTTTTTTCCCAAGTGTTGTGCAACCACTCATTAATTAAACCTCGTAACAATGAGAAACAGAAAGGTTAGATTTGTTTGGGGTTGTACAATGAATCAGATGGCAGTGCTGGAAGTAGGATTTCTGGGGAAGGGATTCTTAGCCTTGTGTTCGCTTCATAGTTTCTGTTAACTTTCCACATATAATTAATTTTCTAATTTTGCTCCAAATTCTTTTTCCTTTTTTCCCCCCAGTAATTACAATTAGCTGATGTAGTGCCTGCAATGCAGTCGACACTTTCCAGACATACAACCAAGAGAAATTATTTTTACAAGGCTGCCTATAAAAATACATTGCATATCTGAGAGCACTTTGATTTAGTGAGGCCGGGAGATTTTAAACATTGGTGTGCGCAATGTCTTCAGACTATGTAGATTGGTAACAACAAAGTTTCTTTTTTTCTCTTGCTTGATGTGATTATAACTTGTTACTTCTTCCATTCACTGAGCACTGCACGCTCAAAGTTAATAAAATTGGAGTTTCACTGACCGTGGAAGTCCTTAAAATTATATGTTTTTCTCCCTTTCAGAGTCTGGTCCTAGTCTCATTGAATCATAGATTTTTACCTGTGTAACAGTAAAGATAAAACAAACTATCACCAACTTCTGGTAATAAAGGTAAGAAGGGGATTTAGTTCAACAGTTTTTATATCTCTGTTCTTCTCTCATTCCTAGGAACATTCAAAACTAAACCCACATTTGTTTTCCTCATATTTATGAGAAATCTATATTTATAAATGCATACTATATATAAACACTACGCACATATGCATTTATGCTATATATTTATATTTAAATACTTCCAGATGTTTATATATTTTAAAAGATAAATATAGAAAGTACTTTACAAAAATATCAGAAGTTAACTTGCTGCTTCTCTTCGGGCCGGCCGGCAGGTTGTGCCTGCGACTCTCTGTTCTCTCCTGCCATCATGCGGATATTACCGAAGCGCAGAAATACAGCAGCTGTGAGAAGAGGACACCCCTGTGCCTCCCGGGCACCTCGGGCAAACTGGTGTAGCTGCCTTTGCACTTCAAAACCGTCTGGCGAGGTGCATGAAAACCATAACACTTCTCCATACCTTCAGCTCTTTTACTATCTAAAAGTTCAATGCATGTTCATTAAAAAAAAAAATAAATTAAATCAAATTAAATTAAATTAAATTAAATTAAATTTAAAAATACACCCCCATCTCCCCAGTCACTTTCCTGCAGAGGTGTTTTATTGGAATACTCTTTGGGATGATTGTGGCACTCGGGGGGTTTATTCTAAGGAAGCCCAGGAGCTGAACCCCTCCGGGCTGGTTTCTGCTTGTTCTCAGGGACCATCCACGTCTCCAGAGCCGCTCCTTTTTCACAGGCCACCAGACGCTAACTTGGAATGTTATATGGATGTGCTCTAAATATGCTCCTTTCAGTTTAGTGTATTTAATCCTATCTCCCTGTGATTATGCTACTGACAAAATATATCAAATGTAAGATGTATACAATACAGCTACTTCAAATAAAGGCACTTTTGACTTTGCAACGAGTTAAAAAAAGAATTATCCATCTAGCTCCTGACTCAAGGATGTTCTGCAAGTTCTTACCCCTCTAGTAAAGGTCTAAAAAGGATAATAAAATTTTATCAATATTTTATTTGTTACAGAATTATTTAGGTCACCATCTCCCCAGAATTCCTGCATAATGCCATTCAAGTTGCTATAGTTTTCCCCATAATTAGCAGGAAACAAAACTGATACGTCTTTTGGATAATGCTGAAGGAGTGTTAATGTAGTATATGGTAGCTTTTAAATACTGCATTTGAAGAGTCAGTGTAGAGATTTCGCCCTTGCATAAACACTAGTATTCTGAGTAAGTGAATATTTTGTCTTTCTATTGAAAATAACAAAAGAGGGTAAAGTAAACTTCTGTCTTTTCCTTAAACAAAGGATAAAATAATGCCTTAGAAATAAGCTACAGAAGTGTGGGTTTTTTTTCCCTGAGTGTATCCTAAGTTTGTAAACAGTTAATATTTTCTTTAACACCGGTTAATCTATAAATATCTTTTTGACCTCTGGATAACAGCAGGATTAATACATCTGTATGTCAAACACTGCAAGTTTTACTTTGATTCACCCCCTTTAAGATAAGCCACCATGTGTGCCAGACAGCTGGTTTTTCTCATAGCTTCCCACATAACTAAAACTTCTGCATAGTTACAAAGCAAAAAATGACACCAGAATCACAGAGAGATATGTGCATTACTCAGGACTAAATGGCTTCTGCTTACTTGCTTCGGCCAAGTATAAACCATGAAAAAGTACACTAACTTAGCTTCTAAAAGCAAATGTCTTGTCAGAGTGTTTCACTCGAGTAGTAAACACTCCATCTTCAGATTTTTCCTCCTTTCCTGAGTGTCTGAAGTAAACAGTAAAAATTGTGCAACTTTGATTCAGGGTGGTAAATACAATTTGAATTAATTGCTCTCTCCACTGGAGACTGCTTTCCATGACCTACATTGTTCAATATTATCAATGCATATTTTAACGTTAAATAATTTGCTGCAAAATTCTCACAATATATGGCAGAGCCCTCTGTATCTATTATTACATATCTGCAAGCACTTTGTTCATCATTAACCTGTTAACATTAACTTTATAAACATGTTAACATTTTAACAGCCCATAAAATTACATAGGTAAATGATCACCGCCTTATAGCTATTAAGGACAAGAAGACTCTTGGAACCTTATGCACTTCCAATTGGGCATTGCAGTGCCTAACAATTCGGTGTCTGGAGTCAGAGGATAGTTTAAGAGAGGCAAAGGCTGCTCTGTACAGTCAATGGGAAGAGTCGAGTCCTTCCAAAGGCCAATGTTCAGCAACTGAAAAGAATTAGGCTCCTCTAAGAGCTGTTCCAGAAAAATTACTTAGAGCTAGAAAATAGGAAATGCTTGAAAGAAATCAGAAGGAAAACACTATAGAGGGGGTAAAGATTGTGTTAACTGGGGAAGGGCAGCTAGGAAATAATTTGGCCTCTGGAAGGTCTAGATAGGTGTAACGGAATCATAGAATGCTTTGGGTTGGAAAGGACCTTAGAGATCATCGAGTTCCAACCCCCTGGCACGGGCAGGGACACCCCCCACTAGACCAGGTTGCTCAAAGCCCCATCCAGCCTGGCCTTGGACACCTCCAGGGATGGGGCATCTGCAGCTTCTCTGGGCAACCTGTGCCAGTGTCTCACCACCATCAGAGTAAATAATTTCTCCCTAATATCTAATTTAAATCTACCCAGAAGCAGGAATTGCTTTGGACAAAGCGAGAATGCTTGGTTAGAACATGATCATGTCCTGTAATACCTTAATTTGGGTGATCAGAAAGCTTCAGGAAGACTTTTATTAGAGCACATAGTTTTATAAAGATATTATCAAAGCCCTTTGTAAACTCACCAAGACCTAAATGATGTTCGAAATATAGTGAAATGGAAATGGAAACCAAAAGCAAAACTGTTCCATGCACACTGTGCAATATATACAAATACATACATGAAATGGTTTGGATTAAAAATAGGGGTTGTTTGTTTTAAAGCTTTCACCAAATTAGTAGGTTTTACCAGATATTCATCACTTTGTTCTATCAAATAGGTGGAAAACTTAAGAGGAATGGTAATCACTGCCAAGGTTTGCTTAGCAAAAATTGCTTTGCCTGTTTTAGGAATAAATAGCGCTCAGTCTGCCACATGATTTCTAAGCACGGCCGTGACTTCCTTTCATCTCAGTCTGGGGAGAGACAAACCAAGAAATATTAATAAGGGTTAATTAATCCATGTGTAATCTCAGCAGACTCTAAAGCTCCATAGGAAGCCAGAAGCAGCCTTGCTGGAGAGAGAACACTTGGGCCCTACTTACTGCCAGCTCACGCATTTTACATGCAATCAGCATTATATAAAAAATATGGTGACTAAGAAACATAAAAATAACCATTGCAAGAAGGACTGTACAGACAAACATCCCCTCAAAAGGAGGCTAGAGTCAGTTCATTCATTTTTCTCCTTTTACTGCACATTTCTTGTGTTTGAGATGACACCATAGCTCAGGTTCAAGGAGAAAGTTGTCCTGTGAAGCCTCTTCCATAACCTGGTGATTTGGGCAGGCTCCTGCAATCCCTGCTGCACAGAGCAAGGCTGGAGGTTCAGCTTGCTTGGTTGGTTTGTGGCACTGTGAACTCACAAAGTCATTATGAAAAGGCAGGCAGAGGTGTCTCTTCCACATCTCTTCTGGAGAGAAGTCAGCAGCAGCTTTCACGTGTCTGGATTCAGGCACCCTGCTGTGTATTATGATGTTATGAGTAAGACTTGGGGACCTGGTCTCTGGTGGAAAAATGTAGGGACCTCCCGACTGGAATCACAGCAAGGTTTCAGCTGTGAGCGTGACACCAATTTACCCATAGCACAATTTCTGCAATTACTGACATGTCTGACTGCCGTCCAAAATGCAAGCACCCAGGGCAGTTGAGGATCTCTGAAACATAGGTTACCAGAGCCTTTTGTGGATTTCGGACAAGAACTATTGTGGGCAGCCTCTTTTGTTCCCACCTTAAGTGATTTGTCCTTGTCCGTAGGAGTTAATGTTGGTTTTGGCTGGCTCCTGAATGTCTTTATCCTTCTTTGCTTACCGGGCTCAATACCCTCTTCATTTTTCTTACTCAAGTTTAGTTTTCCATAATGTCAACAGATTGCAGGGAAGCTGCTCTGCTGATGTCCTCATTCTGGGACTGAATAAATAAGTGAAACTTGCTAATGTTACATTATTATTATTATTTCTCATGTTCCCAGAGCTATGGGAACTTCTGACAGCTCATGCAGAGCACAAGGCTGTTAGCAGTTATCTTTCAATAAAATACACTAATGAGAAAATTTCTCATCAGATCTCAACAAGTGTGTTTTGTTCCTTATAATGTAATGTTGACATATTTGTGGGCTGCTGTTCTGGGCCTGGATGTCAAAGCATATTAGATTTGTACATTGTATTCATGAACTTGGTTGGTAAAAATAAATTAATGCTTAGCTTCTGTGGTTCCAGTTGTTGATTAAGTATTTTCAACTCCACTGATGGAATATTTACAAGCAAACATCTGGAAAAATATTGCCATAGATCAGCTGAGGTCATCTCCCTTATCTGAAATCACCAGGTATCTCAAAATCCAGTGAAATTCAGAAGCATGTTTAAAAAACAGACCAAGTTCATCGATATGTTCCTATCCTAACTCTTCTTTAATTTATTAAATACCTGGGAAAGCAATGACTTTAGTCACCTCAGAAACTATATGGATTAAAAAAGGATTTAGTCCGAGTTTAAACTGGCAACTATGAATGTTTCAGCCCTCAGACGTAAACTTCATGTCAGAGTTTTCACGTCTCTTCACCATGGGCAGTAACCCTGAAGGGACTGGGCATGCAGTGCTTACCTTACGTGCATTTCTAACATACATCCAAACCCTCACAAACACAAAGAGGACATAGCATGTTGTCAGACATGTACATGGTAACCAAGGCTGAGGTCTACTCTAGCTGACAATAATGAACTCTGACGGTGAAGCAGTAGTTATTTCAGTCCTAAATGACAAACTGCCATGTCCCATTATCTAGAAGCTTTAAGGCCTGACACACTCTATTTCATCTAATGAAAACCGTTTAAAATGAAAAGACAAGTTAACATATGCCAGTAGGAATGGATATGGAGCCGTATTTCCCCAGGTAGCGAATAACTAAATACCAGCGATTTTTCTAACCATGGTGATGTTTGTTAGTTCATTTTATCTCAAGGTGTGCTTAAACTTCAAACAAGTACTTGACTTAGCATCCTAGCATCACCTCAGCTGGCCACTTTTCCCAAGGGAAGATAAAAAAAGGCTGAAGTTACCAGAACTAATTACCCCTAGCTGAGCAGACGTTTTACCAAAAGAGTGACATCCACCATTTACAGTCAAAAAGAAGAGACAGTGAAAGCTAACACCTTGTTTCTTCTTCCTCTGTTAGGAACGGGTGGTTGTCAAGTAGTTCAGACTAACAAAGTCCCTGTAGATGAACATCACAGTACACAGCAGTTACCCTTTCCTAAGGGTGATTCCAGTTAGTATTTAGCTCCAAATCAGCCTTTTGCTTCTTGTCTAGCATTTTCCATTTTCAGTGCTGTAAAACGATGACTGCATTTTTGCTTTGGTTTTATGTCGTGCTTGAGCCATGATTTGGGGTTGATCTCTTCTCGCTAGTAACAGGCGATAGGACAAGAGGAAATAGCCTCAAGTTATGCCAGGGTAGGTTTAAGATGGATATTGGGAAAAAGTTCTTCACAGAAAGGGTTGTTAAGCATTAGAAGAGGCTGCCCAGGGAAGTGGTGGAGTCACCATCCCTGGAGGTATTTGAAAGATGGGTAGACGTGGTGCTTACAGACATGGTTTAGTGGTGGTTTTGGCAGTGTTAGGTTAATGGTTGGACTTGATGATCCTCAAGGTCCCTTCCAACCTAGACAACTCTACGATTCTATGATTCTATGATTAGGATTCCTACAGCAGGTGTCACTACCATCACTGCATACCTTGACACTCAAAGTCCCCTTTCCAGGGGCTTCTCTGTCAGGCTGTTATTTCCAAACTTCAGTGCACAAGCCCAGAGACTTAACTTCAACACAGTGTAGTCATAAACCATAGGAGGACAGCACGTCCTGGAGAGACTACGTGCCTTGGTTTATCTTTAGACTTCTGCATTTAAGGGAATTTTATCTTCCCAGACATTTTGAAATTCATTAAAATGAAAAATACTTCTTTGGGGTCCTGGAAGTAATTAACTCATTTATACTTAAAATAAAATAATAAATGTTGTATTAACTGTAACTGTCAAAAAAGGTGACACGTTAGACAGGCTTAGGAAACACAGGCTTTGATCCTGAAAGGCAGCTGAGGAGCTGCAGGGAATTAACAATGCTGGGGACATTAAGTTCTTTTATACCACACTAGCAAGGACCAAGGGCCCTGAAGTGTGATTTAATGATAGGATTAAAGCTTTACAAAGCTTCATAATTTCCTTTTCAAAATTCCTTAAATATTCGTTTGGGCAAGAGAATCTGACTCAGTTACAGAGGTGGACTAAGTATTGCCACACTTGCCAAAACCAAAATTTTTTTGCATACATACTGCAAATGAATGAGGTATCAGGCACTAGATGGGCAGGCTTCAGACAGACGACCAAAATTAAGTGCACACACGTGAGAAGGTATTAAATACTGTTGGTGGCTTTGAGCTGCAGGCAGAAATAAAAAACATTTGGTTCAGTTCTTTGTGATACAGCCCATCTTTTATTAGGCACCAACAATGAAGTTGCAAAATAAAATTATGCAGAAGCAAAGACAAAATGCCGTCATACACTGTAGCAAAAAATTAATCATACTGTTCACACTACACATCCATCTCAGTAATAATTTAATTAACTTCAGCAAATCTTTTAGTAGTATGAACATGACCCAGCTGAGAACCTAAATGCAGCAATGCAGCATGGCAAATCACCCAAAATATATTGACCACCTTGGATACAAGAAAAGATTCCTCTAGACCTTCTCTTCTGGGTTTCTCTGTATCAGAAAGAGCAAAATGAGGATCCACAAAAGTGCAGGTCTTGCAAGTGGGATGAACAAGGCGGGCCGGGAATACACAACTCCTTGTGTCAAGATATAAGTCTTCAAGCTATTTCGTTGGGTTTTTTTCCCTTTACCTATAATTGCAGGGGTAAATTCTGTCTACCCAGGTCGTAGTTTTCAGAAACTCTTGAAATGTTTTTGAAAAGGAGTCTATTACTTCAGCTTTGCCTTTCACAGGCTCTACACACAACCATACTTAACCATAAGGTTTCCTTACTGGGACACTAAAGTATCTTTCCATCTTCCTATGTCCTATGTGCTCTTTGATTCCTTTAAAAAGATACTGAATTTTCAATTTTGCATTTTTAAGAAAAAATTGGTTTGTTTCATCTTCTAGATACCAGTGTTCTTGTCTCTGTATACAGTATTTCTGTTTCTATCTATAGATACTCTGGCTTAGAGCAAATTTGGCAGCAATACTATGGAGACAGTGTTAAAGTAGTAGCATGCTGGAGTATAATATACATCCTTCGCACATGTCACAACATCTGAATCTGTAGCTCTGAGACTCTGCTTGCTTGAGTTTATTTCCAGTGCCTGGATTTGTATACAGTTTGCTGGAGGGACACAATAATACAGCAGTTCTGAATCTGAAAATAGCTTTACTAGATTTTTTATTGGATTCTACATTTAAAGTAACTAAGATTCTCTATTGTATAAGTCTGATATTCATGTTTGCTAGCTGAGTATTAACTGAATAATTCAGCACCCTGAAGTTGCAATACATGTGCACTAATAATAATTTAAAAAAAATATAAACAGCTGCTAACTGCATTATTTATCTGAAACATGAGCCCAAGTCACAACATTTATATCCAGATCTCAATTTCCCATTTTTTCAGGTGATGCAGACGTACTGCTGGTGTTTAACTTACATCCTATTTAAATAGCCTTTTCATTTGCGTGTATATTGCTTGTTTATCTTTAACAAGACAAAATAAACATCTAGGATTCAACTGGCTTTTCCTTTTTTAGGGATTCATTAAAGAAGAATAAAGAATAAATTTTTATCAGGTACTGTGAAGCTGAGCTGATGAGCAGGTGTTTGAAATGTACACAGAGCGATTCAGCTTCTGTCAGCGTGTTCGAAGCTCGCCGTTCCCACCCTGGAGGAGCCAGACAGCGCCGTACTCTTCAGCTTGTAAACTCTGGTTGCTGATGTGATGGGAAACAGTGAATGTTCTGCTTACATATTTAGACTCTTCATCCCAAGAGGTCCTACTTGATCCCAGGCTCTGGGACAAATCCAGGTTCTTTTTTCATGCCCCATGTATTCCAGAACAATAATTCAAGACATATGCGTTTACCCGCTGAAAGCCCAGAAGAAAGTTGTTTCCGTCTTGTGCAACGTGAGCAGCCCTTTCCGTCTTCATCAACACAAGTCACAGGGCTCACTGAGAACCAGGAGGGAATAAATGCAGGACTGGAACATCCATGTTATTATTTTCTGTATATTGCTTTCACCAGTTTTTTTTAATACAGCTTCTGTCTCCCTAGATTATGCGTAAATATAGCTACAGGTATAATAATTGCTAAAAAATATATAATAGGTTGTCTAGAGTCTAATAGACTACAGAATAATAGAAGCATAGAACGCTTTGGGTTGGAAAGAGACTTTAAAGGTCATCTAGTCCAACCCCTCTGCCATGGGCAGGGACACCTCCCACTAGACCAGGTTGCTCAAAGCCCCATCCAGCCTGGCCTTCAACACCTCCAGGGATGGGACCTTCACAACTTCTCTGGGCAGCCTGTGCCAGCGTCTGAGCACCCTCACGGTAAAAAACTTCTTCCTAATACCTGATCTAAATCTCCCCTCTTTCAGTTTACAACCGTTACCCCTTGTCCTATCACTACACTTCCTGATAAAGAGTCCCTCCCCATCTTTCCTGCAAGTCCCCTTTAGGTACTGGAAGGATGTTATAAGGTCTCCCCAGAGCCTCAGTATAGAAGAGTGGGAGTCCAAATCAGAGTTCCTCCCATCCCTCTGAACTGCCTGGCTGTGAGCAATGGACTGAGAAACACTCTTCAAAGCGCTATTACTAGTGGATACATTTACACATATAAGGTAATAAATACCCTATACTTCCTTTTAGGCCCTTTTTCTTTCTTATTTCTTATTTCAAAAGTGTAAACAAACAAACAAAAACAAATCCCAAGTTTCCCAGTTATATTCTTCATGGGTATAACTATTGATAGGCACATCACAGGGGAACGTAGGATACAGTTGTCGGAGAAGCCTGCAAAAAGCAGCAGACACCAGAGTCTGCAGAGACAGCAGAAAGCAAGATATTTTGAGACAGCACATAGGTGAGATTTTTAGTGAAGTAAATCATGCACGGCAGGGAGCAAAGTGGGAGAGAAGACACTGCACCAGCATGCCTTATTCTGCCAGGGAGACAGTTTGAAAAAGACAGCAATTATCTTCTGAAGAAGCAGTATGGATGTGAAAAGTAAAAAATTATTGGAACCAATTTTACTCATGAAATTTCATGATAATGAGGGCAATCAGGGCAGGAATGCTGCAAAAAATAGCTGTTGCTAGGTCCTGTGTAAAATTGTGCTTTTTGCACTGGCCCACACCAGCAATTAAAGAATCATGAAGAAACCAAAGAGAAAAAAAAAAAAACAACAACAAATTAACCAAACTTCTTCCAATGAAACCAAAAACTGAAGATATGAGCAACGGAGCTTATACTACCAAAGCTGTGTTTAAACCTACATCATCTCATTGTCACACAGGACGTTGTTGGTGTTCTGATTTCTGAAACAGTTGGAATAAATCTCCCAAGCAGCAACTGTTTGAAACACAAACAAAATCTTCTTATTAGTTGACCTGATATATTACTATTAAAAGTATTTTGGCTGCTGCAAAATGTGGCAGTCATGATCACTTGAGTTCACAATCTGTTAGTGCCTTCCAAGGTGTAAGTTTATTACCCCTAGAATATTAAAGTTCCAGAAAAAGAACATTTCTAAGATATTTTAGCAGAATAGTTATAAAATGGGTTACTGGAAAAGTTGCTGGCTTTCGTTTTAGGTAAAGGAAGTTTATAGGTGAAAATCTGTCTGGTTTCTATATACATATTAAATAAGAAAGATTAACTTGGTGTCTTTTGTAGAAACAGATTGTGTGAACTCTTAAATATTTTTTTAATTCATTTAGAAAAGTAGCTCTCATATGAGAGTGCTATTAACTTCACAGTTCTCCAGAATGGCTTTATAGACACTAAAAATAAAACAAAACAAAACAAAACAAATATATTTAAACCATTGCAATAAGGTTAAGAATATTACATTTTCAAACACCCACTAATGCCATCAGCATTCATACATCCCTATGGTGGACTCTATGGTGGAGTGTCTCTACTAAACGACCTCAGGTTTACATAGAAGCAAATGACAGCAAAACATTTAAGAGAACAGAGAGGATTTGTTATGGCAGGCACGAAGGTAGAACAAGGACTGTTTCTCAAAACTACAAGTTTACTCTCCTATGAGTTGAACATTGGTGGAAAACTTTATAACAGTTATTATCTGTTCTTGTCACTTTTCCTCTCTAAAAATATCTGGTACTTCTTGCCCGCACATACAGGTTCAAAAATGTTATGAATTTATTCTGAATGTACAAAATCTGGGGTTTGGCACAATGTCAGTGTAAGGAGGACACACACCATTGCAAAGGCCTTAACAGTTCAGCCGAGAGCTTACAAGGATTTCATGTACTCATGCATGAGGAATGCAACTCCCCATGAATTCAGTTGTGGGTCAGATTTGTCTTTTGAGATTAAAGCTCTCACTAATATGTTGGGGGCATATGAATTCAAAGAGGGTGTCTGACTATGATGAATGCCACTACTGCATGCTGAGAACTCCTGCTGCACATTTCAGTTACGTGAACTTTGCAGACATTTTTCTTGCTATAAATCCCCCCCGACTTTACGAAAATCTGCTGCATAGATGGTCACATTTTAAAAGTTTTCTGAACTTTGAAAGATTTTGCCTTTCTGAAAAAGATTCACTGGATAACTTCCTGGCCCCACTGATGTTAATGGGAGTTTTGTCATTGATTTTAGCAAAGCCAGAATTTCCAGCCTAATAACTGAAGGGGATATATGTAAAAGGAGAAAGTATTTAACCAGCTACTGCTTAGAGCTTGCACTGATCTAGGCTCTGCTCATGTTAATGTCACTGCAGCTTAAATCTGCAGTCTTCAGAAAATTCAGATATCTACTTGCAAGCACTTGGCTTCCATAATGCTACCAGTAAAATCATATCAAATTGTAACTCACTGCACTTCATCAGTTCTGGGACCCATGCTGTTCAACATCTTTGTCAGACACATGGACAGTGGGATCGAGTGCACCCTCAGCAAGTTTGCTGATGACACCAAGCTCTTCGGTGAGGTAGACATGCTGGAGGGGAGGTACGCCATCCAGAGAGACCTGGACAGGCTGGAGAGGTAGGCCCATGCCAACCTCATGAAGTTCAACAAGGCCAAGTGCAAGGTCCTACATCTGGGTCAGGGTAATCCCAAGCACAAATACAGGCTTGGCAAGGAATGGATTGAGAGCAGCCCTAAGAAGAAGGAGCTGGGTGTGCTGATTGATGAGAAGCTCAACGTGAGACAGCAATGTGCGATCGCAGCCCAGAAGGCCAACCGTCTCCTGGGCTGCATCAGAAGTGTGGCCAGCAGGTCAAGGGAGGTGATTCTTCCCCTCTACTGCACTCTTATGAGACTCCACCTGGAGTACTGCGTCCAGCTCTGGAGTCTGCAACATAAGAAGGACATGGACCTATTGGAGCAGGTCCAGAGGAGGGCCACAAAGATGATCAGAAGGCTGGAGCTGAGAGAGTTGGGGTTGTTCAGCCTGGAAAAGAGAAGGCTCTGGGGAGACCTTATTGTGGCCTTCCAGTACCTAAAGGGGGCCTACAGGAGAGCCGGGAAAGGACTTTTTACAAGGGCATGTAGTAATAGGATGAAGGGAAATGGCTCCAAACTTGAAGAGCACAGGTTTAGATTAAATATTAGGAAGAAATTTTTCACTTTAAGGGTGGTAAGGCACTGGAACAGGTTGCCCAGAGAAGTTGTTGAGGCTTCGTCCCTGAAGGTATTTAAGGCCAGGCTGGATGGGGCTTGGAGCAACCTGGTCTAGTGGGAGGTGTCCCTGCCTATGGCAGGGGGGGTGGAACTCGATGATCTTTAAGGTCCCTTCCAGCCTAAACCATTCTATGATTCTGTGACTTATGAATTTTCTGTAAATAATTGTAGTCAGTAAAAAAGAAAAAAAAAGTTTGACCTATAGATTTTACTTCTTGTGAACTAAGTGACACTAAGTATTACTCTGTTTTCCCAGACACAGTCACAGAGTTTCTTCGGCAGATGAGGATACCATTTCCCCCAAGGAAAACACAATGTTTTGAGCACTGTGTGAAAACATGACAACTGTCCTCACCCTTTGGTTCTCCCAAATGTACACCCCCACTTGCCCTCTGCAGCATCTCTGAGTCCTAGAAAAATTACAAGTCAGTAAAGGTGATGGTTTGCTGTGTGAAGACGTCATCAGTGAGAGAGTGGCTGTGTCCTGACAGTTAGCAATGAAAACGCCTCATCAGATTTGCCCATGAAATTCAGTGGCAATGTACGTAATGGGCACGTGTAGCGTGGTCTTCATGCTTCTTCTGGGGCTTTCACTGAGTGCTCTTCATAGACCAGATTTGTGTCGCAGAGAGCTGTTGATTAAAAAGTCAACCATATTTTTATTTTATGAAACAAACCAGCAAGTGCTCCCTTCATACAAGCAGCCTGACACTCAGAACCCCTCGACACAGAGCATGTTGTGTTCTTAGAGTTGATTTGGCTTCAGGGTTATAATAGCGTTTCTTTACATGTAATGTGGGTATCTGTAGGCATTAAACTGAAGAAATAACTTGTCTGTATCATAGCAATACTTGCTCTAAGTTTGGAGTTAGGTGGATATTTCACCTCAAGGCTCTAAAAATTCTAAAAAAATTGAGCACTCAGAAATAGTGGAGGTGTTTCGTACTCCCAATTATTTTTTGCTACTTTCCCAAACTCCCCCTAAAACAAACCCCCTCCACCATACCATCTTTCAAAAAGAGTGTGGAAATTAAGTTAATGTCAGCTACACACCTTGTAACATCACTACCAGGAAACTGGACCGCATATTTTCAAGGAAAATAAGATTTAGCGTGTATCTTTCAACCCTTTTTTTTTTTTTATCCTTTTTCTCCATGGAAAATATTCTCACCTTGGCTGCAAATTTCGATAAAGTTTCAGTCTATGAGAGGAAAATTATGTGGTTTTCTTCCTTTTTTTTTTTTCTACTCTATCTTTCTGTTTGGGTTACTTTTAATCCTTCTTGGAAACCTGATATAGCCTTAGTCTTCTACATTTTTGCACTTCATTCAAAGATCAGACTGTGATGAATGACCACAGTGAAGCTCCTTGGAAAATCTGGTGGTACCTTGGAAAATCTGGTACTCCTGCCTCTGTTGGCGAGCTCCTAGATTACAAGTGCTTACTCCTTACTACCCCAGCTCCAGTAAGAGGAAAAAAAAGAGAATTATGAAATAAATGTTGACTCTCTCTGACCAGCTGATAGCCTTACTTGGTATTTCTATGCTTGAGATTTGTTATGTTACTTAAGTGCCAATTCTTCATTTGAAAAGGGCTGTATGAAAAATTCGACTCAGCTAATCAGCATAGCTAGCTTAGTGATAGCAATTTCCCACAAAGGACAGGGAGACACAGGTAAAAAAGGTGAACAGAAATGGTCTGATTTATTTTTGTGATTAACCACCGACCTTTGATACACTGGAAACATTCCGAACAAGCAGAGCCAACATTGACAGGTTAAGGAAAAACTAAATGCAATTAAATGATATCCCAGTGATCACAACGAAAACATTGCATACTGATTACGGCTCACATTTCAGACCTCAAGGAGAGAGAGGAGTGATTCAAATGTCGAGCTCTTTCAAAATTGTGATACACACTGGGACTTAAAAAGATGCAGATTTTGATTTAGATTCATTTCTCACCAAAAAGTGTGGGGTTTGAGCTCATCAATTACAGGCATTCCTAGCATCCTCTTACCTGAATCTTAACAAAATGAAATAGATTCCCAAAACCTTTGTGAAGCACAGAACATTTCATGTGATCATTACAGAGAGCCAACAGAGGGTTCCCACAACCACACAGAAATCTGCGGGGGGGGGCGGGGGGAAGGGGGGGCCGTCCACTTCTACCAGAAATCAGGCTTTTACCTTGCCTCTGTCTTCCAGCTCCTTAGAGGAAGTTACAGAGAAGCTGGAGGTACTCTCATCTCTAGGATCCATGGTAGCAGGACAGCAGACAACAGGTACAAATTGTTCCAGGGAAAATTTCATGTGGATTTAAGAACAAAAAATCATTCATCCAGAGGAAAACTAAACACTGAAGCAGGCAGCTCAGAGAAGTGGTGGAATCTCCTTAGCTGGAAATATTCCTTGGCTAGACAGTGCTCTGAAAAACATAACCTGAGGCCTGGCTTTTGGCTGGGGATTACACCAGATGATCTCCAGAGGTCCCTTCCAACCTGGAATTTTCTGTAATTCTGTCCTGTAACTCGCTACTTCTGTTATTTTCTAAAATGTGTTGGTAGTGCTTAAGAAATATCAGGTTGTGCAAAGTGCATGTTCACCTAATATATGAAAATATGTGAGAAATAAGATGATTAAGGTATGTTCATGGGATTCAGACAATAAATATTGCTCAAAAGTCAAACAAAGATATTCAAATGGAGTGAGAGCCTAGAAACACTGGTCACTGCCTATCACAGTTAACTGAGGACGCCTGGGCACATACCCCAAGAGGCACAGAGCCATCAGCATCTGTGCTAGCAAACTGTCCTTGTCTCCATAAGAAGCGCCCACAGCAAATGCTTGTTTGAGCTGCTCCCTGGCCAACCCTCACTGCCAGCAGCTCCTGTGCAGGGTGAGCCTAAGGGAAGTCCGACCTGGGATACGTGAAGCTCCTGCTAGATAATATTCAAACTATTGATCAGACAGACAACAGTGGTCCAGGGCCCAGAAATGTCCCTGGGCAAGCTGGGATTTACAGCCTAAAAGTACCAAGGGCATAGGAGTAAATAGGCCCTTATTCCACTGTACGTGAGCCAGCAACAAAGCAGTGCACATACAAGGCACAATTAGTACAAAGTGTTTATTCTTTCCACTACAAAAGCACAAGCTCACTTTAAAAACAAAATGAAAAATAAAAAATACTTAGCTTGTGGAACAGATGTGGTGAAAGTATTTCATAAATCTGTAGAAGATAAAATTCTGGATTATCAATTATTTGATTAGTCAAGGGAAGGGTGGGAAATCAAACAAACAATGTCCTTGCTGTCTCAAAGAAGATAAATTGCTTGCATGAGTACATTCAGTGTTACGGTGGATCTACACTACCAGTTTGACTCACCACTCTTTTTTCCCTGGGCCCTGGCTCATTGACAACAGCACTATGCAGCATATTCCCTCATTTATTGGCAGGCTCTGCTCAGGCATCTGGATATCGAGGTTTCCCTGAGTGTATGGGTGACAAAATAGCCTGCTCTGTGGTCCAGAGAGAGCATGTTTGCACATGGCCACCACATGCCTCTGACACTGCCACAAAAGTCCTGCTGCTCCAGCGAGCACCTGCCAGAGGATGGCACAGATGCTTAGTGCTATCTAATGTGGCTGCGGCACCAAACCGTTTAAACGCCACCCAAAATTCAAGAGATTAAAAAGTGGCCTTTATGAAGGCCAGGAATGCCAAATGAGGATGTGGTGTACCCTGAGATACAGTTGTACCTCGTGCCATACCACTCCACAGCCTCCAAAGCAGACGTCACGGCAAGGCTGGCATTTCAGGGTCAGTGGGCTCAGGAGCTTTCAACCTCCCTGACCTTCAACACTTTCAGAAGACATAACAGAGGACCCATCTTTCAGGGTTTCACCATTTCTCCCCAGTAACACACTAGGAGAGCTCAGACGGACCACCACCGTCCTCCTCCCAGCATACCCCACCTCAGGTGATTGCCTCGCTCTGCTTACATTTGGCTGAGGACTCATAGGAAAGAAGAATAAGCATTCAGGCTGTGCTTAAAGGACGGTGTGAGACAGACAGAGAGATGATCCCAAGGAAGGTATGGTATCCTGAGTTGGGAAGAGGTTTCCAGAATCAGCCTGACCCATTTGGCATGCCTTCATCCACGGCAATACACAGGCAAAGAAGAGGACCCTCTTCATGGACCGGAGTCCCATGCACTGTTTAATGGCAGCTGTGCCCTGTGCCACAGCTTCAGCCTCTGTCAGTTGCAAGAACGCCGCTCTGCGGGAGCCTCCCAGACCAAAGACATGTCTCGATCTATCAGGGGAGCGTGTGTAGATCTTCCCTACTATCCTCCCTTCACAGAAGAAATGGCCCAGCTCTGTTGGCAAGCTGGTAGCAAAGAGGATGGGGAAAGAAATTTTTCCCCTGTTTTCATAGAAACAAGCCACAGCTGGCAGGATGGCGGTTTATTGGGTTTCTGTGGGACATGCTGGTGGAGCAGTGGTTACACAGCCCCCTGCTTTTCTGCACAACCCCCTTTGTGCACCTTCCCTGTCATCACGCTATGGACTTCTGTGAGCTCCCATCCTCCTGTCCCTTGTGCCACCCAGCCCCAGGGAAGGTCATATGCAGCCACCAAGGTGCTGGCAGTCCAATGGGGAGGGCTGAGGACAGTGGGATCCAGGTGATCTGTGGACATAGCCAGGTAAATCTTGACACTCACCCAGTCACACGAGGCAACCTCCAGACACAGCAACATAGTGAAACGACCAGGTGATAGGTCGAGGCCTCTTCTTGGCTTTCTCAGGTGTTTCAACAACCTCTTGCCTCCACTAGGACTACCCCTGTTCATGTCACGGCAAAGGAGACACGGTTGTAATTTCCCCAAGGCAGACACTCAGGGGTGGGGAGATGGAGAGCCCAAAGTGATCAGAGCAGTCCTGACAACACCCACGGTGCTGGAAATGCCACACTACAGATGAGCAATAGTGTATGATGACACATCATTCCTTTTGAATGTCTCTAACAGGGTGTCCGAGGCAGCAGGGGGTTCTCAAATGAGCTGCTACACAGCAGAGACTGCAGAGACACACCGGTAAAGCCCTGTGTAGCGTGGGGAGTTTCACACAGCACTTTTCACTTGTCCCTGCCTGCTCCATCTGCCTCTTTTACAGCTCATCAGCAGGCTCAGGATACTCAGGCAGCCTTTGTGTCATGGCCATCCCTACCATGGTATGAAGACACTTCTCCGTAGCTAACAGACTGTTACCTCCAGGATGCTCCTAGAGATCTGGGCTCAAGAAATGAGGGCTGATGTGCTAGGCTGGTTCCCTATGATGAAGTTGTGAACCTTGAATTTCATATAGGCTCCACATACACCCATTAGAGTATCCCTCAATCTTAACGGCACAACCAGCGAGACTCTGTACTGATGCAGGATGTGTTGTGAGGCAGGAGCGGAGCTCTGCACCCCTGCCCTGCCAGTACCACCACCTAAAGAGAGGGGTCTGCAGAGAGGTCTCGCAGATAGCAGCCTGTGACCAGCCACAACACCCAACCACCAGCATAACCCTCTCAGGTAGATCGTAATGAAACCGCTTGTCGGGGTGTGAAGGATATGGAGGTGAGTTTGGCAGTATTTTGTGGCAACGACAGCACTCAGTGAGCAAACGCAATGTATGTTCTTACAGTGCCATCTTGTGACATGCAGCGGTAGAATTTGTGCACTTGGAACTGACAAATATAATAGATTTATTATAACTATTTTTAAATGGGACTTATAAGCAATTTCCAATAACATGCTGCTGAAAACTAATGCGTACAATCAGTCTGCTAATTGCTGCAGGTCATTCATTACTTTTACTTTATTCATCTGAAATTTTGAAAATCCATGTATCACTGTAATTTTGAAGATTTTTTTCAAATGAATTAAATGGCAATAACAAAGTCAGAGAGTCTTCACAAGTGTCTGTATTCCATTTTGGACAAGGGTCAAGTCTAGGAACAATGTATAAACTTTTAAAAAGCCATGCCAATTAAAAAAACATTAAACCGTTTTGTCTTTTGAGGGAGAAATCTGGCAGAGTTTGAAGACTTCGAATGCCTTTCATTTGCTGAAAAGGACCTTTCAGAGTGCAGTGTTTCTCAGAAAGGATCAGGCCACTACGTTCAACCGTTCTCTTGGCAGTTTATTTGGACCTTCCTACCTGCCAGTGCTTCACTTCCAGCTCTCAGATGCTAGTCTCTCTCAGATGCTGCTCTCTGTTGTTCTGATAGTATATTGCTGATTTAATCGACTGAAATATAAAAAATTCCTCCTTCACAAAGTTGGAGGCATGGGTCGTAGACTGACTGCTTTGAAAATTAATACTAAAACCGTAAACTGGCACTGGCCGGAAGCCAAAAGAGGGACTATAATCTGGGGCTACTGCTCTTCCCGTGACCTAAGCCACGGGAAAGGCTCTGTATCAACTTCTCAGTTGGATTCAAATACCAGTAACCTGTTTCAAATTTTTCATCAAAACACCAGCAACACTGGAATTTGAGGCACTTTAGATTAAAAATGTAGAGTCAGTAGAACCGTGATGACAAAAAAGCAGTTTGTAAATCCCTAAAGCCAAAAAGCTATAGCTTCATGCAGATGCTGGCTTCCAAACTATTCTTTTTCATATAGGGCTCTATCCATGCATTCTGAATCAGCCAAATTACCTGCGAAGTACCCAAGAAACCAGATCGTTTCATCAGTAATCAGTATAGCTGCAGTTCTCTGGGTTATCAGAGATCTCCAGCTCATAGATGTTCTACAGCTCCTGCTGCTTCCTCTGGAGAACTTCTTTTTGTCCATTGCCAAAGAGACCTAGAGGTGATACGCAGTGAGAAAGATGGTGATGTGAAAGTGTACTGGCCCTGCCCAGAAACTCGAGTGGAAGGAGTGCAGATTGCTAAACAGAACTGGGGAGGGAAGCAGCGGGGAACCACGGTGCTCCAACACCCTTGTGGTAGGTGCTGATGTAAAGCCCGGACTGACGAGGGCTGACCATCTATCACTTGTTCACAGTCCTATCTGGAAGGCCAGTCTGGATAACTTAATCCAGAGATCTTGCTCCCTTTCTATTTTCCTAATAGAAAATTATTTCCTCTGTATTTCACTGATCTGGGGCATCTTTATTTTGAGACCTAAAACTGCAGAAAATACAAATTTAAAGGAAGAAATAAAAAAAGGCTTCTACTTATCTCCACATCTACATATCTCTGGTAATATAAATTTCAATATTCATGGTAAACCTTTTCATATTACTGATGTTTACTTGCATGAGTAATCGTGTGTTTTCTTAGCAGCTTTCTTTTGTGTTCAAAAAATAAAAATAAGAGCAAGCCCACATCTATGCTTTAAAATTTCCAGCACGTTTTATTGATATATGACTTGTAAAGTCATCTATATTTTTACTGACAATGTCCACCTTCCCCCGATGTGTGACTGAGTTGTGTGACTCTTCACAAAGTTAACATCTGTTATAGCTAAATTTAGGATTTGTCTATTCCCACTCTTCTGGACATTTCAAAAAATGTATTGGTCTCTTGATGTCATTTGACTGCAAAATAAGCAATACATTGTCACTTACAAAATCCTAAACTTTCAATAGAGAATACCTCTAAATAAGAAAATTGTATTCAGACTTGATGTATGTCATTCATCTCACCTAACTTCAGACATCAACAGTGTAGACATTTACAGCTATACGTCACTCCAATGCCTTTTTATAGGGAGTTAAGAGGTGTTTTGGGATGATGTTCTTCTGATCTACTTTAGCTATCTACCTGGAGAATCAGGTGAATTTATACCTAGATAATGTTGACAAAAGTAACTGCTTCTCCACTGACTAGGGCAACTAGCTCAAATGTAAACCTATCTTTCGTTAGATTAATGCCATCCCCATTGTAAAAAAAGCAGTAACAATGCATTAATAAGTATCAAAGTAAAGAACAATTCTCAGCCTTATTTTAAGTTGATGTTGTATTATTGTAACATCATCCCATTTTCTCAGGGTTTGTTGCAAGGCTTGTATTATCTACATTGGTTGAAGTCTGATACACAGCATAGCCACCCTCCCAAAGCCTTCCCTAAAACTTAATTCTGTAATCTACAAAGGCTAATGACAGTCACTGCACAGTCTATAACATTCACCCGCATCTCCACTAACTTAGAAACAGAAAGTTGTTTGCATGGTGTGATACTGCCTTCAGTAGAGCAGGTGAAAAATCTGCCAAAGATTTCTGTTTCTTAATGAAGAACTGTCTCCTGTAGGTGGGAGGGGAAGGGGGAAGGGAATCTTTTCCTCATTCTTTGGGGAGAAAGAGGTTCAAGCAGGTAAATGGTTGGAAAAATAGTTCAATCTCCTCTAGATCTACTAGTAGATCTTGAGTATGCGACACATATTGTTAGATAGTATTTCACAGGGTTTTCAACCATATTGACTGGTTCACAGAGAAGTATTTAGAAACTCCTACAGAAACGATCTGCCATAATAACCAGAATATCAGAGTCCAGCTGTGCAGTATAGTGGATTTATAGGAATAAAAGTTTTAGACTTTACTGAATGGTTAAAAAAAAAAAAAAGCTTGAAAAATTTCAAACCCAGAAATGGGTTTTGAGTTTTTTTTTCTGGCAACTTACTTTACTTTAAAAAAAAGAAAAAAACAAAACCAAACCAACCTTCATCTGCCATTGTAATTAAGCTAAAACTGTTGCAATATTATGATCCTCACCTAAAAAAAATCAAAATTGTCCTCACAATTTGTACAGCACAATGGTAATTGTTTTGTCCTTATAGTATTAGACATACAGTGCTGAAATTCAGTTTATTGACAACACCTACCTTTATTGATTTTCTCTGTGGCACCTTTTGACCAACGCTCTGAAAGTTAAGCAAACGTAATGACTTTAGTTTCACTTCTCATTTAGAAAATGAATCAAAATACTGACCAGATGCTAGAGACTGAGAAACTGAAGCACTACTGTCTCATCTTTACAGAAAAAACTTGAGTTCCCAGGCTGAGTTATGAAGTTAAGTTAAATAACGCAAGGTAACACTGAAGTCCAGACAGTTTGCAACCTTGACATGAGTTGGCACGTCAAAATAAGCTCATAGGTACAGTTTCTACTTGATCTACTAACTGACAGGAAAACTAAAACCAGAGTTTATCTTTCAGTTGAGTACAATTGCATCTGAGTCAATTCAATTCAGTAAAGCTGAAAACAATTTTTTTCCAGAGAAAGATGCAGCCAGAGTTGTTAAAAAATTGACATTTGTGACTGATACAATTGTGCTCAATACAAGATTGATACAATAGTGCCCAGCAGCCTAAAAAAGATTAGCTGAAAATATAAGACACAATTAGGAAGATTCTGCCCAATTTCCTGAAATCCAGCTTTTGCCTTAACCTGTGTGAAGCTGGTGTGGTGGTACTCCTGCTGAAAGTTTTCAGCTGAGTGGGTTTTTTTAAAAAAATCAATAATTGAACTGCTGATTATGAGGAAAACCATGGTCTTTGGTTTGAACAGCCTTTTTTCCTTCCAGTGCACGTGCCATTATCTGAGTGGGGCTAATGGGATTTGGAACCACGTGTTCAGAGACCATGCCTGTCTCTGGGACCTCTCTGCGAGATACCGAGCATTTGCAATTCTCATCGACCTTAACAAGAACAATTTTAGGTCTTAAACACAGCGCTTTTTTTGTTACATATAGCAGTGTGTTGTGGCAGAAAATCTGGACTGTGAAAAAGAAAGTGGAAACTTTTTAAAAGAGATCTGAGTTAGGTCTGCACGTGTGCAAGTAGTCACACTGACATAGAGACTGCACTATGAGGCAGCGTTAGAGAAGAGAAAGAATAAAATTAAATTACATTAAAAAAGAACTAATAAAAATCCTCTGAAAAATCATCACTAACAAGTTTTATGCATTTTTTTATTTTTATTTCTTCACATTTTTGTTCGATTCATCTTTCTTTGAGTCTCATCCCGTAAGGTCTCCCTCCCACTCCCTCCATCTGGAACACGCATCTAACTCTTTACATACTTTCTCTTCAACTTACTTTTCAACTCTGTCCCCAAAGCTCCTGAAATTTCAGTGATTAATTGAACAGAATCTGGAAAACTTCCAAGCCTACCTCGTCCTCATTGGTTTGACAATGTTCCTGTGCTCTGGTCATTAGTACAGCATGACCCTGCAGAACTAACTCAGCCATGAAGCAAGTTAATCAGTAAATGAATAGAGTTCTTGAACAGAGAAGTTTTATCCTGAGTTCACCAAGGCAATTATGTGTTAATTAATTCTCTGCCAGGCACAAAGTAAGACAAATATAGGAAGTATGATCTTCAGAGAAATAATTTTCTGAGGAGAAGGTCAAATCCTAAACTGATGTAAATTGTCACAGCTTACTTTACTTACATTGAGCCGTTATGATTTATATCTTCTGAGGATCTGGCCCTATTATAAGAGGATTCACTATTTTAATTTTATCCTTAATCCTAATAACCAATAGTGAATCCATGCCAGCTGAGCTTTTCTTCAAAGAAATAATGAGTTTCCTCTGAAAACTGCTTCATAGGACTTAAATTATAAATAACAAATGTTGTGTATCTCCATTTTCTACATATACATAGATGTGTCTCATATTAGACAACATATAAACATATATCTAGATCCTGACTTTTTTTTAATGTTCAGTTCCTTACAAATTTATACAAGTAACTTCTTAAAAAGAGACAGCATTAAATTCTCCAGGAATACGCAGGCTGAGTTGAAAGGAAGCTTTGGATTGTATATTTTCTTATATTTGAAAAATTAACTCCTGTGAGCATAACTCAAGCACAGCATAGTTCAGAGTGCTGCACAAGCAAAACAACTTGCAAATCTCAAATGAAAAATACATCAAGAATCTGTTCTTCTTGCTATTTAAATCAGGAAGAAATGTATCATTGACTTAAATGGAAACCAAAGCAGGTTTTAAACTGAGCAACAGCTTCATTATTTCAGAACCCAATTTTTTAAAAATGGACACTGACTGGGGTTTCCCAGTTTTCAGATGTCCTTTTTGTAACCGTTTGAAGGGATTTAACGTTCAGAGGATTACCAAGTTTAGCCAATAAAATCTCAAGGCACCATTATCTCAAGTCACTTAAGAAAGAAGAGGCCATCTAATCTACCAGCAGAACACTGACTGTAAACATGTTGTTAATCCTATGGCTAAAAGTCCAAATCAAAATTCATCATTATCAGATATTTTTTGAAATGAAAGCATTTCATATGCTGACGACGCCAAAGGTGCTGCTCAGTGTGGTTGTCTAGGCATTGTACTTTCTCAAGAAGGAAGATGTCAAGTCTTTGTGCTCCATTTCCATCAACATCCAGTTTCATTGGTCTTCAGTTGTGCTTCCAGTTCTATAGACATACTTCTGTGAGAGTGAGATGAGAAAAACATTTGATTCTGGACTCAGCTGAATTGCACAGGTGTAGTGGAAAGCATACTGCTTCATGCCAAAACTTCATAGCGGATGTGCCGAAGGGGTTATGATTAATACAGGCTTCTCAAAAGTGTAACACTGAAATGTCTTCACTGGAAAATTGATTATAATTCCTCTAAGCTGAGACGTGTCAGACATCATATATCTCATCTATAATTATCTATAAAAACGCTTGTTATCTTTCCGTATTTTTTGCATTCCAGATAGTCAAATGCGAACAAAATAGTAGGGATAGATGTGTCTTCTCAGAAGTTAGCATCACTTCCAAGCCCACCAAAGTGCCCACAAAGGGGCACTTCTCAGATTCTTATCACTGCAGGACAATGGGATTCGTATTGTTTGCAGACACAATTGAAGGTGACACAGAAGCAGAAAGGTGTAATATATGTCTGTAGGCAATCATAATTAACCATCACTAATAGTCCTGACAATATGCTTGTTGCAATTACTTGGATTGCATGTGACCAGCTGGTTATTTTACCACTCCTGGTGATACTCAGCATGTAATATTTATCGAATGCTGTTCTTCACCCTTCGTTTGTGATGAATCTCTTGCTGAAGGACAGTGTTTGTTAAGGAGAACAGAGTGTTCTGAATTTTAAAGAACACAGAGAACGTTTTTAAAAATTTAAGTACCCGACTGCCCTCTTGCATATCCGGATACCACAGTTCTTTGCGCAGAGTAGGTAACGGCATCTCTAGATAGATGTTTGACTGATCGTTAAAGCTACAAATACACGCTGCATGCTGAAGCAAAGTGCCAGCACAGAGGAAGTTTATCAATAGACATAGGCAGCTCTACGTACAGCGGAGCCGCTCCCAGTGGCTTTTTGTAGAAATGTGGATCTGGATCATCTATTAAAGGATTCTACAGACTCTCCTCTATCCACCCTGCTATGTATTTTCACAAAACTTGTAACAGTGATTTTTTTCTCTCTCTTCCTCTCTCTCACACAAACAAAACAAGATCATGTGCTTCCTTAGTAAACAAGGATGAAAGAAAAGACGAGATTCAGTTTTGCAAAGGGAAGTAAAAGGAGAGAAGTACCCCAAAAGGGTTTGGGAAGGAAACTATTGTAGAACAAAATAATGAAATAGTTTAAATGTAATCCAATAAAATACAAATAAAATCCTAAACTAAAATTGCATGCTAAATTAATATTTCTGTGTACATATTGCATCTTTTCTCCTTGCCTTTTCTGTCTGCTCTAAAGACAACAGAGTAAGATCTTCAGGAAGGAAAAGCATGTTTCTATATATCCTTGCAGAATTCAGCACAATGTGGGTCTAATCCCTTTATGGCTTTTGAGAGTTAAAATAACACATAACTCCTAGCTGTCACAGTAGTAAAGCGAACTGAAGCCAAAGAAAAGCCAAGAATATCTACAGGGACCACTGTGAATAGGAATCCTCAGGTTTCTTGGAGTTCTACCTGCTAATGTGTGCCAAAATTTCATGTTCCTGCTTGTTTATAATTTGCTTAACACAAAATTACTTCCATTATTTTTTCCCCGTAACATTCTGAAATGACACATGCCTTTCATGCACAGACTAGCCTGCTTTGGTGATAACAAACTGCTATGGTAAAGAAATGAAAGGCCAGGAAGACTTCGTTCCAACTGTAACACTTGCCTAAGGAAAGGTAGTGGAAGATTACTGAAATTCATTGTTACTTCTCTTTAACCCTGTTATGTTGATAAAACAACTATTTTAGCTGCTTGCCTATGGAGTAGGTTAAAATATGTTTTATGTTCCTTTTGCCCCTTGCCCAAGCCATAAGCAGTCTTTCACAACATTTTTTCAGAAGAAAATATGCATGTTTCTTCAAAAAAATATGTCAAGTTTTCTCCTTTAACAGATGGTGAAAGTAGTTCTTACCATGTTTCCTCATCCTCTTAGTTTCCCAGCAAAACATTTTGGCAAATCAAGAGGTATAAATAAAGATTCAGATGTTTATTGAACAGCACATAATTTAAATAAATCATATTTATGAATGTCTGGCTGAGCAGAATTGATTGCCAACATATCCCCTTTGGGCCTTAGTTTGTTATCTGATGTTTATCTCAGAATGGAAAACACAGTGTGTGATTCATTTATCCATTTTTGTACTTTTCTTTCTCCTATTTTTTAAAATTTTCCAAATCACTATTTCAAGCAAAAAACCCATTACTTTAAAATGAGGCATGCCCAATAAGTTTGGCATGTGGGAACCCGAAACAATTAAAGAACAGTAATTAACAATTAAATTACTCAAATAATCCCTCACTACATGCCCCATTCCCTCTCCAAATAATGGAACACAAAGAAATCCTTACATTGCAACATCAGGCTTTCAAAAATGTGGCTTTTCACCCCGTTGGAAGCAGGCTGCAGAAGTACGAACCCTCCGCTAAACGAGCTCTGAATCCTTGAGAGCTGCAACGCTGGCAACACACTGCCCCAGCAAACCAAACAGACCCAACGGCGTGAAGGAACCCAAGATGAGCAATGATCTTTCAGATCCCTGGACCTGGGGCAATTCAAACTCTACAAGCCACGCTGGCAAACCCAGTAGGTGCTTTCACGTTCTCACCATCACTGCTATTTTTTTTCCAGACTGATCTTGATTACTTTACTCCCATCCGCACTGTCAATAAGCGATCCAGTACAACATTGGCAGTGTCTGGAAGAAAAAGAGAAAAGACAATTTCAACACTGAAGGCCAAATGATGGGACTTGTCAGTGATAGTAGCCTCATAGGATAAGCAATCTGTAGACCTGAGAAGAAATTGCAGACACTCCTTAACTTTCTCATGTCCTTTCAAAGAGGGGAAAAAGAATCCAACAAAGACTGTACAACTATCCCCACAAGATATCAAAACCAGATGTTAAAACCACATACTGAATGGATTTTCACACCTTATTTTTATAACTGCAATTGTAATGAAACTTAGTAGGAAAGACTAGTAGTCCTTTTAGAGGCCCGTGGTATAAGGCATAGCCAGGTTTTTTAGCATTTTAGCATTGAACTATATGTTCATAGGTGGCAAACTCATCCAGCCTGATGTACAGGTGTTAGTATCCACAGCAAGACTTGATTTTCTTCTCATTTACATTTTGAGGTGTGTACTCAAGTGGATGGAGTACATATTCAGCAATGTCTCAGCCTATTTAAAACTTTATGCGCTGTTTGATATGTACCAAGTCTGAAGTCCTTCTCTCTTATGAAGCTTTCATAACTGCAATTATGTATGTCTCCTTTCTCATCGCCTCCTAAAGCTCCCCTTCATCACCTCCTGCAATCTCTCATTACATTATAGTTTTTAGATTAATACAGTTACTAAAAGCTTCACTCTTCCCAAAATAGAATTTCTCTTTTTTTCCCTGCTTTGTTTCTGGAATACTTTTAAAAATTGTTTTAGATAACAACATTTAAAAGAAGATCCACCTCAAAATGAATGTAATGCCATTGGTTGAAGTAGTTTTAAAACTAGATAAGCAGCAATTTTCTTAAATGTTTGAATCTCCAATGAGCAAAATTAAATCACATTGTTCTCAGCTTCACATTCCCAAGGTGGCTGAAAAAAAAAAAGGTGACTATGCCCTGGATGGCAACAGATATAGCCAACTTCTAAAACACATTTTCAAATAATATTTTTTAAAGAGTTCGCTCAAAAGGCCTGCACACAGAGATCATGAGAAACTGCTTCCCTTGGTTAGCAAACTGGTCCCAAACTGAGCATCTGTACAGATAGAGGAGTCACCACTCTGATCTTTATCAAGGAGATCAGAGGAGTCACTGGTGTCTCACGCTTACCGTAAATATTCCATTTAGCAAGGATGCTACTGAACTCCCTTCTTAATGGATTTGAGTCGTATGATAAATTATAATAGCATAATCTAATGTACTGGTTTTGGCTGGGATGGAGTTAATTTTCTTCATAGAAGCTTGTATGGTGTTATGTTTTGGATTTGTGACCAAAACAGCGTTGATACCACAGGGATGCTGTAGCTGTTGCTGAGCAGTGCTGACCCAGCTGCCCCGCCAGCGAGGACGCTGGGGGAGCACAAGGGGTCAGGAGAGGACACAGCCGGGACAGCTGACTCCACTGACCAAAGGGATATCCCATACCGTATGACAACGTGCTCAGCAATAAATGCTGGGGGAAGGAGGAGGAAGGGGGGGATGTTTGGAGTTTGTCTTCCCAAGTCACTGACACATGTGATGGAGCCCTGCTTTCCTGGAGACGGCTGAACACCTGCCTGCCCATGGGAAGCAGTGAATGAATTCCTTGTTTTGCTCTGCTTGCACGTGTAGCTCTGCTTTACCTACTAAATTATCTTTATCTCAACCCAGGAATTTTCTCACTTTTACCCTTGCGATCCTCTCCCCCATCTACTGCAGGGCAGTGAGCAAGCGGCTGTGTGGGACTGAGCTGCCTGCTGGGGTTAAACCACATCATCTCAAAATGACAAAATCACTCATTATGATAGAAAAGCGTGCACCCATCCACAGGCAGTATAATCAGGTCAGCTTTCTATTTTCAGTGCCTCACCAGGACTTAGCAAACAGTTCTTTTAGTACAGTAGCAGACCCGGCTACAGTTATTCCTATTTTGGAGTTGGTCAGGAGAATGATATCTTAGACAGTACACACCAGGAGCACCAGTGCTTTAAGGCACATAAGCTATGGCAGCGCTCTTTTTCTTTAAGATGCTCCTTCTTAGTTTGCTTTTAGCTGTTCTTGCATGAAAGTCTTGTGATTTTCTTCCTGTCAAACTCAAGCAATGGGGTTAGGAGAATCATATTTATGTGCAATGAAGTAGAAAGCAATGGTTTGAAAGCAATCACCAGTTTACTGTGGCAGTATGTACTCTATGTTTGCCTGCCAGGCGTCTATTTTACATTTTGCACAAATATACAGGGCTGAGTCTTTTGTGCAAAGGTTTAATCCTCCCCCCCACCACCACCTGATGGCTTACAAATTATTTTTAAAAATTAAAAATCTTAGCAAATACAATACAGACTCAGCTTCAGACAAATGTTTCTAATATGGGAAACCTAAATTCATTTAAGACCACACCAGCATAATGCTGCTCCCCTCCTGAGAGGTGTCCGCTCAGACGTAATGGTTTGTGTCTCCACTGTCCTCCTCCTTCCCTTGAAGTCCACTTATGTCCTTCTCTGTGATGGAAGACTTGTGCAGTTGGTGAAGTTAAAGGAGCAATATGAAGAGTGGTAAGGAAAAGAGAGAAAATGAGAAAAAAATAGGCAAGAGAATAAGGCTGGTGAAAAAAGCCTTACTCTTTCGGCCTCTCTTTTCCCCAGTGTGCCTCTGTTGACTCTGCAGTTGCAGGTCTCTCCAGCTGAGCAGGGCCTCAGGTCCTTCCTGTCCTCACTTTCCTGGGTGTCACCAATGCCACTCCATAACAGACAGAAAATGAACACTACCGTCCCCAGATATGTGGACCTGTTTTCTCCTTTAAGAACCACTCTCCTATTCTGGTGCAGCACATGCTGTATAAGTGATGGATTCCATTTGTGATCTCTTTCCCGTTGTGTGAGGCAGAGAACTCTCTCCAGGCGGTTTCACTGGAATTCAGTTTAGGCTCTTACTGTATCAGACAGGTTTATTTCTTCTCACATTCATTTTAGCATTCAACAACTTCCCAAGGTAGCAAGCAGGACCTAGCTCATTTACAACTCAGAAATTCAGCAAACTTTGTACCTGAGTAGAATGAGAGTGATTTATTGAGTTTGCTAGAAAGCATGGGGTATCCTGTTCTGCCTTGCTGAATCACTTTTCTAAATATCAAAAGTGGGCTCCTATTTCTCTTTTGTATGCATGCCTGTAAAAACAACCTCCAAATCGACGAGATTATTTTTCGAGGTTTCAATGGAAACAGAAGAAACGGCACACCTATAAAGGCCTCACTCAAGCTAAATTTTATTGACTTGTAAGGGGCTTTAAATTCTCTCTCAATTCAGAGATGTAGAGCGGGGCCTAATAGTGGGTCCAACAGTACAGATGCAATGGAAGTATGAAAGCAATAAGGAATCATTCTTTTTTTTTTTTTGACTCTCAGAGTTACACTTACAAATTTTGACATTGCAGGGACTCTTACTCTATTTTGCAAAGTGTTCAAAATTCAAAACATTTACACATGGTTTTCAGCAGGTAATAGAAAGTGTTTTAAAATGGCATTGGAACTTGAATTTTCTCAGTGTCTCTTTGCCTATATACAATGTTTAAGGATTTGCCATTTGTTCATGGCCAAAAAAAATGTATATGATTTCTTAAACTTATGCTGCTATATCACTGTTCCGATATCTAAGTATTACAATCTGCATGGCCTTAATAAAAAAGAGATGGCTACAATATTATTTGATATGTTCAGAGCAAGATGCTGGGGATCATATCCCTTTTTTTCCCATTGCCTCTTTCCTGAATTCCACTGATATTTACTTACAATTTGTTGTGCTTTCTAAATGCTAGCACAATGAATATTTAGACTGTTTGAAAATAAGAATTATTTTCCAAAAGTCAACTGCAGAATAGGAAAAGATCCATGGTATCTCCGTGTAACAGAAATAACCAGTATGATCTGTGTTTTGTTGTTGAATTAAATGATTCACAAATATGTTCCTGTAAATCACCGGCATGCCGAGCAATACTCTTTTAGAGGGCAGCCAGCTTCTACAGTTCTAATATGACAAACAGCAGTAAAGTTTCACTATCCCATCTCTATTTCGTAGTGCAGAAGGAATACTATATAATAATGCCAAGCATTTTCATTATAAGGCTCAATTTAAAAAATATGTAATTTGTTGGATGAAATCTGTCATAGCTGCTTCCTTTCCGGGGCAGCTCTAAAGAAAAGTTTAATCAATTCTATTTAGCCATTTTTAATATCCGAGAGACACAAAAATGAATATGTGACAGCTGTTGCCATTACTACAGTTTCCATTTTTCACAATGTTCTTCTAATTAAACAAGATATAAGGAGCTTCAGGTTGTATTAACTTTCCTGACCTACAAAACTTATTTTATACATTTATTTTTAACATTTCTAACATTGTTAATTAAGATAGGTTGTAAGCATATGCTTTAACAAATTGTTTAGATATTACTGTGCTTGCTAACTCAAACATGTCTTGACAAGTTAAAAAAGCTGTTCAAGAAGCAGAAGTTCCTGAACGCTTGAAAATCACGGGCCTTCAATACACAAAACATGAGTTTTCAATTTTTTTTTTAACGAAGAGAACTAAATAGCAAACAAATTAATGTCTTTCACACACAAATAAGACACTAGACAGAATGTATTTAATTCTGGTAGTTGTAAACTGTATTCCATGAATGCATATAGATCCGTCCCTCATTGCTTGCTAGGCTTGTAGCTGCTTTGTAAACAGTCTCCTCACGTTAGTATTAACAAAACGATTTGTTTAGGGCAATGGTTACGGGAATTCTGCTTGGATTTCAGGGTTGTCTGTAAATGATTTTTTTTTAAGAATAATTGGACTTATATAAAATTCTACAAATCAGAGAATGCAGGTTGAATACATAGAGAAGCAACGTCTACACTGGTAAACTAAGCTGTGCTAAGGTCCAAGCACAGGCACAGGCATGTGGTCACCAGTTCTGCTAAATGGTTAACATGGTTTCTGAAGGAAAAAAAAAAGACCAAGCAGGACTCAAGGGCAGTGCAAGCCAGACAATATTCCCAAAAGGCTGTTTAGATGAGAACATCATATTTTGGAGGTAACAGAGTTTAGCCACCTGAATGTAGGCTATGTTGTGTAGGTTGGTTTCAGGGCTAGATAATAGTCAGGGACATATTTTATTTACTCATAAGGGCAGCGTTGTTGCTATGATTAAAATACTAACCCAAACTTCTATCAAAAGACTTTATAGAGGGCATTTGTTATTCACTACCTCTTTTTGAAGCCTCAGCTACAACAAATTCATTTAGCTTCTCAACAGTGTCCACATACGCCATCTAAACCTTAAGTCAATGGCATAGGACCTTTCCTGTAGACTTACTGCTTCAACTACTGCAAAGGCTTTTTGGGGTTTAATTTGGCCTTCAATTTCTTACTCCTCCTCTAATCCATTCTACTTTACCTTACTTATTGCAACAACATCCTCCTTTCATTAACTACACAAGTTCATGTTCAACTAATTATCCAGCATGACCACCAGCTCCTTTCAGAGTTACTAAACTACTAAGTCACATCATACATTCTCCAGCCTCATAACTCTGGTCTGGATTCTTTGTTTCTGGGAGTAAGAATGATTTTTATTCTTTTTTAAAGAAGGGGTCACCTGTGAGAAAGGTTGGAAGCATTTCTTTACAGCAATTTTGGCAAGCTTGTGAGCTTGCCAACTTTTGAAGAGGGTTTTTTTATTATTTTTCAGTGTCATATTGGATCAGATATTCCCATAAAGATAATACAATTACATGAGTTCAGGTTTGACTTTGCACTTCCAGGAATGCTAAGCTAGAACTCAAGAGCAGAATTTTGTCAGTCTTCATTGTGGCATGTAAATCTAGTAACTGGGACAAAGATAATCAAGAACAGAGTCCTCCAAAAGTACGACCCCTTATCACATTTTGTTTCCATGAAGCAATTCAGACAAACTGCCACCGTTACTTCATGGCAAGTTAATTGCTCACAAATAGCTTATACTTCCCCATGTTCCCTGAGCCTGGGAGTTCCACGGGATGAAAATGCTTGCAAACAGCACAATTTAATGATTCAATTAATGTTCTGCAAAAGTTTTTTAGATTATGTTTTTTCCTATGGACATCACGTTTTACAATAGTGTGCATAAATCTGTTTTATCTTTTCTACCATCGGGGGACATGAATGCTTTCACTGTCGTAATGAAAAAGCAAGAGAAATTCACTGCTAGCGCTAGTGTCACCTGTCATCTAGGTGGCCTTACTAACCAGTAAAATATAAATGTGGATACAAATTTGGGACACTTGACACCAGAATTCACGTCCATTAAGGAGCATAATGGCCATACTGCTACCACAAAGATACTTTGAATTCATTCTCTAGTCACTAAATTCCTGGGGGAGGAAAGATTTTATAGTCTTATAAACCTTGCTTGAACATGATATTCATACACATTGGACAGTACTTCTGACTTGACAGAAAGGGTTAATTTGTCTTTTCGTGTATACCTACGGGTATATGAAATATTCTGAGATGGTTCAGTCTGAGTCTTCTGGCTGTTTGCAAAAAATTATTTTTGTCTTGGTCTTTGAGGGGTTTGGGGTTGGGTTTGGGTGGGGTTTTTTTTGCCTCTCCTAATATTTTTTACCACCTGTTGGAGTAATCTTGGGTCCTTTGATTTCCAGAAGACACATATTATCTTTTTTATTCCTCAAATGTATGGTGTGCTTCAGCAGCTTGTATGCTCATAAATCAGTACTAGGAAGCAAATACAACTCCATAAGTAAATTGTGACCTTCTCTAGAAACTAATTGATAGGATGTTTTGGAAGTCAATGGGAGTCTTTCCAGAGACTTCAGTGGCTTTCATAGGCTACATCCAGGCTCTACTCCTCTGTTTGCAATTTTGCATATAATAACAAGCTTCAGAGCACAAATAAAGGAAAAAAGAGCATTTTATTCACATGAAACTTGATACTTTCAACCACAGTTTTTACACCACAAACATGAAAGAGTGCTTGCAGGATTGGTGGCTGTAGCCTGTTCCCTTCTATGTTTGCTGAGGGAAATATTAAATGGCTGAGACGGTCCAAGAAGACTTAAATATGTAGAACTGCTTTTGAGCCACAGTCTTTATAGAAGGAATGTGCATACTCGCTAACTACACAAAGTGGGTTTTTTCTAAAAAAAAAAATTGAAGAAACACAACACTTATTTAATTGGCACTTGAGCAGGATTCCCTAGATCTCTAGAGACTTATGGGAGAAAGAAGGAAAAACTGGTGTCTGTATGTCTGTCCCAACACCTTGGAGCTATTCTAAATAAGGTAACGTTATTTCCAAAGTGAATGCAGTATAGTTGTCATCTAAAAGGGAAAATAACTGAGATGAAAAGTAGCATGACCTACAGGTAAGAACTGAAATATGGGGATGATAAATCTTTCCTTTTATGTTAACAAGTGAACAAAATTAGCACTAGTCTAGCACTAAGAAGAGGCTATAAAACATGCAAATGCTAAAATTAAAATATGTGGATTTATTTCTCAATGTGAAAAATTTATTAAGTGCAGGTACTGAACACAAAATATATTACCAAGATTACCCTGAGTGACACATGCATGCAGTTCAGCGCATCAAAATCAGATTCTTTTTATTTTTGTATTCAGGATTGAGGAAATTCAGTGGAACTATTTAAATTCAGCAATTTGGGATATTCAAAGTTACTGTTTCAATCGTAATTGTATTTTAGTTACCCTGCTAATATCGGGATCAGGAGCACAAGTAGTGATTCTAGGTTTCTAGGATTGACGAGGAGATAAACAGGAAATGCCAGCTGATCAATGCCTGGCTCAGAGACTGGTGTCATCAGCAGGACTTTGGGTTCTTTGACCATGGGCTGCTTTTCAAGACACCAGGCCTGCTGGCAACAGATGGTAAAATCCTGTCTCACAGGGGGAAAAGGGTTTTAGGGCAGGAGTTAGCGGGGCTCATTGAGAGGGCTTTAAACTAGATTTGAAGCGGGGTGGGGACAGACCTGGGCTTGCTAGCAAAAAGCCTGAAAGCGGCATGCTGGCACTACATTTGAAAAGTGAAGGGGGTGTAACCGGGCTCCTTAGGAGTAAGTCTGGGGGTGGTGCAGTTATGGCTTCCTCCTGTAAAAAGG
>VZSZ01000142.1:402397-442701 GCA_013398815.1 Ibidorhyncha struthersii | reverse complement strand
TTTAAATTTTGTTATCAACCATTCTGAGCGTGCTGCAGAAAGTCTTTAGGGAAGTAGACCATTGCTGACTGCTGTTTTGTATAAAAGTGAAAGTACCCACAAAATAATTCCCAGCGTGGATTTATGTTTAATGCCAGCTTTTCCATGCCTCAACAAACTCTCTCTGCTTTGACCAGATATTTGTATGGGGAAGGGAATGGTTCACGGGCTAGACAGTACAACGGAGAGTACTTTATCTTTCTGATGGTGAGTTTGGTTTTAGTGAGTGGGAAAAAAAGTTACTGTGTTGGTGACTTTCTGTTGATTGTGCTTTGAGTGGTGGTCCCTGCCATCAGGAAGAGGCATCTGCAACTGGTCCTTTGGTATGAAGTTCAGCACCAAAGGACTGAGGAGAAAAATGATTCTTCCCCTCCATCTCATGAGTTGGGTAGCGTGATGGAAATTAGCTAGTGATGAAGTCGGCTATGTAAGGGGAGTTGTGAGTGTGTGCATGTTGGGTGGGGGTCTTAAGACTTTGGTGGTGTGCTAGAAGGTACTCTTCTTCCACAGTTTGGAGCTTTATAGCACTAATTTAACAGGGAAGTGCCCTCCGTAACAGTTAAACTGGTGTGTTTTTTTTTTTTTTTAATCTAAGCAAACACTTACTTATTTCTTTTTAATATAAATGTAAAAAAAATTTGAGTTTGTTTACCGTGAACTAAAATTCTTAGTAGTTTGTCTTAGTGCTTATGCATTGTGAGCAAGAGCAATACTTCTTAACTTTACAGGAAAAATGGAACACTACAGAAGTAACAAGAATTTCGTAACTGTACTTGCTGTGTGTGCGATATGTGACTGCCAGGTTGTTTGCTGTAATCGGCTGCTGTGTGTCCATACTGTTTGTAGGTAGCAGGCAGTCTGTATGCAGCTAATATTCAGGTTGCCTGGTGGTCCTGCTTGCCCTTGTAGCAAAAAGTAGAAGGGACCGCTTTGGAAAGACTTGAGGCTTCTGCAGGGGAAGAGCCTAGATCATCTTTTCAGCCTAACATCTTCTCTAGAACAAATGAGAAGGTGAAAGGCTGTGAAGCGTGCTCGGCATTTCCACCTTGCAGGTAAATATGACCTGCTGGGTGTTGTTAGTGACATGGTGCTCCTGGAGAGAAAATGATGTGGATGGATGATGAATTTGGCCTCAAACTCACCGTGAAGTGACTTAGGCTACACGTAGGCTGTTGTGCATTTCTTTCAGTGGACCCCAGCTTGGGGACCACTGAACTGTGCTAGCTGCAATCTCTGAATTACAATGAAATACTTCAAAAAGAAATAGATAAAAGACAAAATTTGAAGATGTTTTCTTAATTTTAGGCATCTAAAACTCTCCATAAATGTCTGCATTGTCTAGTTTGTTTGAAAATAGTCTCATTTTACACAATTTGAGAATCAGGGGAAATTTTGGAATTGGGAGACTTGTTTTGGATTTGAGTACCCAACTTCAGTCACCTAAAGTTCAAGAATTTTGAACATACCTGTAACTAGTGTTTGTAGTTACTGCCTTCCACAGTCCTTCAGAGCATTTAGCTCTGGAAGCGTTTAAGGGCTTCAGGCAGTGAATCTGTCCAGGATAAAAGTTCTGAAAGAGGGACAGAGTGAGGGAAGGTATCTTCAGTAAACTTCTGATTTTCTTCTTACATGGCTTTTTAGCTAGCTCTAGAGTGGCGTAAGTGTCAGTAAAGTAAGTCTTTTGTTCGTAATGTAGGTTGTTACAAAAGCTAAGTCAAACTATAAACAAAATTAATCTATGCAAAGTATATGTGGCTCACACCAGTGATGAACTTGATTCATGAACTGCTGAGTTATTTTAAATTGCTGGCCAGATGCATACAAGAATTTACTCTGCTGAATGAGGAAAAGTAGATGGGTTTTATATTTTTGCAAGAGTTAGGTCGCAGTTGTAGCAATTCTTTTTCTCATGTCTATGTAGTAAGTATATACATTTCTTTCAGTCCTGACCACTGATTTTATTAATTGGGATGATTTTCCTCCCATGTGATAGGACTTTCTTCAGCCATCTTTCTTGCACTGATTGTTTAAGAGCTAATGTCTGATCATGTACTTTTATCTGCAGGGTTTTTTTGTGCTGGTTTTTGTTGATTTTTTTCAGTCTCAGAATGTGATGAACACACTCCCATAGTACTTGCGTAGTACTTGGAGCGTGGTGCCCTTGGTAGCTGGGCAGTGCAACATCTGTCATCTTTTATATAGCTCGTACATTTTAGTCTGTCAGTGTTGCTTGTGCTAAATGTTGTGAACAAAGATTGGTCTTGTCAGGTTCTGGATGATTTTTGATCACTTGAATGTAAATTTAGCTCATAATTGGGTTATTGTTCTAAGGTTTAATCTGCCAGTTGGGAGAATATAGCCTGCAAAATAGGTAGGTTATAAGATGAGGTAATGATTCCATTTTGCAGGAGTTTCTTTATAAGTTAACTCTTACATTCCTAAAAAAATGTTTTGGGTAATTTTCAGTGCAGTATGAAGATGCAAATTCAATGGTGGTAAAAGAGTATCTTGTCATCTATACAAAATACAAACCAAGTGGGGAAAACTTTTTCTTGAAATAAAGCTCAATTTTCTCTTTAAATGGTGGAAAATAACATTTCTCAAAAAAAATCTTCATTCCTGGATGTGGTGGAGGTAACTGGAAGTAGATTGATAAGTACCAGTGTGGCTGTGTACAGTATAATACACACTGCGGCCTCTCCTGAACTGGTGAACTGCTGTGGCACACAGAGCTCTCTGATTTCAGAGGCCTCTCTGCATGCATCTCCTTGTGACACCAGGGCTGGGTTGAGCCGATTTTTTCCGCGTTCTCAATTCTAGTCTTTAGACATAGTTTTATCATCTGTTTAAACCAATGTCTGTCATCGAGTTAATTGAGCAAGTCTGGACTCTTTTTATTTATTTATTTTTAACTAAGCTGTGAATATTGAATTAGATGAAGAAATTTTTTTTTTAGGGGTAAAACTAGACAAATAACTGCATAATGGATTTTTAGCATTATTTTTGTTTCAAAAGGAGTAAATAAGTTACTTGTTCCAACTATACTGTTTCACTGAGTGTCTGAAGCCATACTTACACACACAGTTGGCTTGAAATGCTTTTTGATGTAAGATGGCTGCAATTTCTTTAATTACACAAGTTATTAAAGGGTGAACTAACTTGAATCATAAACTATGCTAAATGCTGATTTTTTTTCCTTAAATTTTAGTGATATTTTATTCTTATTTTTTATGTCTCTCTACTGTTTTTTTTTCTCCCTCAGACAAACAGAATCTTAAGTCTTGTGTGCAGGCGACAGCAGGCACAGTGGTCATACACTGTGACATGTCCATGAACCCAAGTTAAAGCTCATGGCATCTAATTTTAGGTCAGCCAGCTTTGGTGATATTCCGTCAGAGCATAATCCTGTAGCTGTACCACGTAGATAAATCCAAAGTGTAGTTATTGAGAGTTTTGTGTACAAAAAGGCTGGTTTTGATTTTCTTCCAATCTCTCATTTTCCACTTCACTAAAGTGCAGAAGTTTCTTCTGTGAAAGTATAGAGACGTGTAATTTGAGTTTAAAGTATGTTATTGGTTAAAATTGCAGGACCGTAATATTTGTAATTTCAAAATTACAAAAATATTAAAAAGTATAAGTAAATATTGTTACTGGTGTACCAAGTCAGGATATTTTTGCATATAACTTCATGCTATATTCAATGTTAAATTCCTCAATTAAATAATTGCAGAATAAATTGTGAATTGTGAATTAATGATTATGACTCTTCATACAATTCTCAATTGTAGTATGATATAAAACTAATTCTTAACAAATAATTTTAGCACCAGAGACAGGGAAATCTGAAGTGCTAAAATCTGCTTATTGGTTAAAAAATGAAATCAAGCATACCTGCAAGAATACCAGTAACATCCCATTCACCCTTTCTGTGGAAATTGTGGGTTTTGCATGCAAAGAACTGGTCTCACTGTGTTAATTCATTTTTGTCCGTAATAGGACACTAGTGATTTGAGATCTAGTAATTAAAAAAAATAAAGAGTTAAGCATATTGCTGTTTACCTCTCATTTCTCCTGTGCTTCATTTCCTTTTCCTTTGTTAGTATGTTAAAAATACACATGAAACCAGCTTGCCTTATATTCATATATATGATTTTAACGCAGCTAACTTAACTAATGTTTTAGTTACAGACCGTAGGAGTCTGCTAGTAGGTGTAGTACTCAAAAGCAGCATTTTGGACAGTGGGTATTTGTACTTTGATCTTGTGCACTTAGAGCATGGCATTATTATCTGGTCTGTTAAAGATAGGTGGATGGGAGTTGCATGCAGTGACTCATGGGATATGGTACTTAGTTCACTAATTTTAGCAGAGTGATTCTTATCTTTCAACGTTAGGTTTTATTGGAACATTTTGGAAAAGCGATGAAGTGAAACAAAATGGAGTTGAGAGAAAATGATTAGCAGAATCCCAAAGTAGCTAGGAAAAATAAATTAAGAGGATGTAAGATATGTTTATTGCTCAACAAATCTTTGACAAGATCTGAGAGACGAGAGCTTTATCTTTCTTAGCACGCTATCATCGTTTTCTATTAAGTCTCACACAACATTTAGGCATTCAGTAAGAGAGGATCTCTCACTACAGATACCTGTTTACAATTGCAGATGCTTCTCAAGTCAGAAACCAAGTAACAGCCAAGTCTGCATTGGCTGTTTGTGCCTTATTACTATTTTCTTGGTGTCATTGCCAGTAAAAGAAAACTTCCAAAGAGGAGATAGTCTGTGCCTTGCATAACAATTGCAATATGTGTATTCACGTGCACAAATTAAAGTGGAAATTTTACCTCCAAATGGTGAGGGTTTTGTTTCTCCAGTTTTCCTTTTGGTTGGTTGTTAATTTTGTGATCAGTGTCTTCTGAGCTGTCATTGACTTGATAGACTAGCGTAAACCCAGTGTTTATGTATAATCCCCTCTCCCCAACCAATTGCTTAAGATTCAGATTCAAAATTGTACAAAATCAAAACAAAAGAATTGCTATTTCATAAAATGTAATCACAGGCCACTGATTGTTCACTGATGAAAATTGATGATGTTCGCTGCAGAAAATTCATTGTTGCCCATAGATTAATATTAATATAGTGATGGAGACCTTGATCATATAAGCACTTGTTTCCCACAGGCATAAAAATGCATAGGCCTTGGAGCATACAGGTGAATCAAGTTTATTTTCATAAGATATTTTTAAAAATTAAAACTTTATGTACAACTCCAATATTCAAGGAAGAGCACAGTTACAATTTGTTTTGCCTATGTAACTTTTTGTAATGTTATATTTTTAATTCTACTGGAGTATGTAATGTTACATAGGCATTTTTCATGCCTTTTGAATATCAACAGTGTGACTATTGTTATTTTTGCACTTGCTAAATTTTACATTGATGATTGTTCCCATTTAAGTTCAGACACTTTTCCTACATGTGTGTTAGTCTTTGAAGGAATTTACAGTATCTGTGAAAAGAACAGTGGAAATATGGATAATATTTTTCTGTTAGTGACTTTTAACATTTTCTGTATATCTTAAATCCTGTATGTTGTAGAAAGCCTTAATTATAAATAAAGGAAACTGGTAAAGGAAGAAATACAAAGATTCTTACTGGAAAAGCTGATACTATTGTGAGAAGAAAGGTTCATTTTCACATTAGGAAAGCTAGGAAACATACGTCAGGAAACTGGGGATTTTAACATAGTTTCAAAATTATGGAAATCTTGTATGTGAAAGCAAGTTTAATAATCACATGATTTTTTTTTTTTTTTAAATCACAGGACATAAATTTAAAACCTGTGAATTCTGAAAATTACCTTGACTTATCCTGTTAGTTAGCATTTACCTGCAAAATTTAGGGAATCTTTTTTGCTCCATGCAACAAAGACTTTAGAAAGAGTAATGTTTGCACCTTGTGCTTCTATTCTTTCTTTGTTATGCAGTTCAGAAATCTCAGAAAACTTTTTTCCTTTCTACATTAATTAAAAGCAAAGAATTGTTACTCGTTGTTTTCACAGGAACCAGACTGGCACTGTTTTTAGCTTCATATAACTATAGTTGAGATTTTAGGACGTTCCTACGAACCGACTACATGAACCTTTTCTCAGGAAGCTGGATGTTTCAGTGTCAGTCATCGTGTGCAAGCTGACATTTGAAGATAATACAGCATACTGACTAATTTGGCATTGACACTAATATTTTCTCAATAAAAAAAGAGAATTTAAAATTTTTTTCACCAATCAAAATAGCTTTCTGAAAACTTTTCTTGGTCTTGGTAAAATGTGGGGAATAGTGAGAAGGGATATGCACACTTTGCTCATTGGTAACTCATGGTGTCTGACCCCTTACCAGTCTGACTGGAATGTAATGTCACATTGGTTGAAAGCTGCCATATTAAAATCTTGTTTGTTTGCTTGTTAACAAAAGGATTTCTTTATTTCACTGACATATCTTTTTGAAGGAGAGTGCTGATGCATACCTGGAAGCATTTCAGACTGACAGTGTTGGAAAGCAAGAAACATGGACACTCCCAATCTGTAGTTGCATCTTTCAGTTTTGTAGCTTTGTCTTCTTCTTATGCTGACCCGACATAAATAGACTTACAGGAAATATTTGTTGTAAGAAGGAGATTCTTCCTTTTCCTGTGCACTTTCCACTGCGCTGGCTCCCAGAAGGCTTCTTTATAAAACCTCCTAATTGGAAGCATACCCCTAGCTTCTGTCTGATTCCAGACATGAGATCTCCTCTTGTTTTTCAACTTATACCTTTTAGGAAATATGGATTATCAGTCAAGTATCTCCAGGTGTCAGTTTTATTAGGTTTTCTAATCCACGCTGACCTTCTTCTCAATAGTTTTTTAAAGTTCTATAAAAACAACCCATTTACGAGTCCAACTATAAGTCTAACTTGTAGCACTAATTTCTGAAGACATGTAGCTTTCAATAAAATGGAATTATTTTTTTCCCTTATAGTGGCACAGGAAATATTGATAAATAACAGCTAAGGCTAATTGAGGGTGCAGATGCTTTGAGTTCAGGTGCACCGAGGAGCCTAGAAGCAGAATGTGATTTGTTCTGCCAAGTTAGTGGATAAACAGTTACAGTGTTTCCTGGGCCAGTGGGAAGGAATGGTATCCAAATTTCCACTTGGCTCTTCTTACATGAGGACTGCCTTTCTTGATCATGTAGTCCAGAGTCTTGTCTCCAGCCATGGCTGATCTCAGATTGTCTCCTAAAAAGGTGGCAAAAATCAGCCAGATTTCAGATGTAGAAAGCTATAGAATACTTTTGTCCATACTAGTTCCCAAACGATAATAATTTAGATCATGGTTTCTGCTTTTGCACATATAGAATTTTTATTTATTCCATTTTGGAATGTTTTAAATTGTCTTTACTGTAATAACTGAACATTTTAGCTACTGATGTTAAAACCTACTCCTTTTTAGGTCAAGCCAGTTCTGTCCCCTCCAAATGCCTTGCAGGTTCCCACTGCAGTGCCCTTTCTCTTCTAGCATTTACCAAGAGAGCCTTCTTAGGTTGCAGGGAAGAGCTGTGTATACCTACCCATCCGCGCAGTATTTGATGGAGATAAGACCTTGAGGGGCGAGTTAATGAAAGGCCATAGTGGTTGTCTGTTGAGTGCAAATAAGAATGGGGAAATGCATGTATGAAAGGAAGAAAGGGAGAGTTTGGCATGAAATGCGTAGTAAGTGAAAGTCGAGGTACACATGTCACAGTATATGTGAGAGAGGACTGGTGTCTTTGCTAACATAGTTTGGTGCAGCGCTATTGACTTTAGTGGGGCAATGTTAGTTTACACCTGCAGAAAATTTTCTCTTGAATATCTGGGAATGAGAATATATAATGAAGTGTTTATGTGTGAATGACAGAGAGAGCGCATGTGAGAGCGAATGCACGCGTTTTCAGGCCTGATTGATTATATGAAAAAAACCCTGGAGTTGAAAGAGCATTATTTTAAATTAACATTCATTATCTTCACGCGTGAGATAACAGTTCACTTTGGACCAAATCCTGGCACCATTATGTTTCTTGAGCAGAGACTGCTTTTTCCTTGAATGAGGTTATTCAGTATGAGAATGGCAAAATGTAGTCAGGTCTTTGACAATAAAAATGTACGGTTTAGTCACCATATCTTAGAATAATACCATATTATTTCTGTCAGGAAAATATGTTTGGGTTTCGTTTTTTTTAATAAGTGGTTACATTTTCTTTGAAATGTAAAATAAAAAGTAAGAGAAACCTTTTTGGGGATCTTTAATCTTATGCTTGGAGAAGCTTGCAGCCATTTTAATTCTTGCTGCATTCATTGATCTAGCACTTAGATTATTTAATCACACTGCAGCTAGGTCATCCACCTATCAGGCATTGTTAAAGAGTTCAGTAATATAGTTTGGGTTATTGGCTTCTAAATGTCACTTTTGAAAAAAAAAAAAAGAAAAAAGCAAACAAGCTATAAACACCCCAGTTAACTTATAAACAGTATAGTGGAAAACACAATGAGGATTCATGGTCTTATCATTCACCTCTTTTTTCTTCCCTGTGCATAATATAATTAGAAAAAAAGGCACATCACAGCAAGGGAAAAAAATAATCTGATTTTGATCTTCTTTGGCAGTTCTTTTTCTTTTAAATACAGAGTTTTGCAACATTAAGTCATCTAATCAGGCAGCAGCTTGCTATTAAATATTTTCATAACAGACGTAGTTTGTGAGCATGAAAACGAAAGCCACATTTTAAAATTATAACCCAAATACCTTTCCAAAATAAAAAAATACTCTAAAAAAAAGCTTATTCTTGAATTTTAAGTATAGTCATGTAAAAAAGTGGGAAAAATCTGTATTTTAGGTATTCAGCAGCAGCAGGAAACTTATTTTCTAGACTGTAAGTGCTGCAATAGTAGAAGCCCAGTGATCTGGATATATAAAAAGGGAAATAAATGTGACAACAGCTAATGTGTGGCAGTGAAAAGTGGAAGAAAAGATTGTCGGGATGCTTTTAAGGTCCTGTATTTTCTGAGAGGGAGCTACTCACAATGAAATAAACCTCTTCTTTGTGTGCAATAGGCAAGTGTTGTGTATAAAAAGAGACGGTAAATTCTTTGGCAGTGATGCAGTTGGCAGCAGTGGTTTTTAAAGGGTCACCCATGTGCTTTTCAGTTATTTCCCTACAGAGATGAAAAGGAAAGTTCATGCTCTTCTGAGGTATTGTTTTAGTCTGTCTGAGTGCAGGTGGAACAAGAAAGTCATGTTTCATATGAAGGTGGGAACTGCATTTCCCTCTTGTTAAATGAAAGCTAAGAATCCAGAGATGCTGATTCCGTCTGTGTGCGTCTGGATCCCTTGGCTTACTTCCTTGTGCTTTCCTGATGGTTGTCCTTTCCTCAAAGCTTCGTCAAATGAGCGGTTATGATCATGTTGAGTATCTCTCAGTGTTACTATACCCTCAGCAGAGAGACTCTGAACAGAGAAAGGGGTCAGTTGTTCATCTTCTTTGCAATGTTTTCTTAATAAGAAAATTATTCAATGGCTTCACTTTCAGACTATTTTAATAGCTCCTCTGCTTTATTATATTAGTCTATGACAATTTTGGTGTAACTTCTTGTTATACTTTGATCTGGATGCTCTGGGATGTGATTCCGTTCTTTAAATAACACGCCATGATGTGTGTACATGAGGAGTCCGACTGTAGAGGAGGAATTTGACTAAAAGTTTATGAATGCCATGCCATTACTGGGTAAGACCTCAGTGCAGCAAGGCAGGTTAAATAGGGATCTGATACGTTTGCTCTCTTTCTTTTGGAAGAGCATTGAATAGACTGCAAACTCAGACAAATGTGCTATGTCCACACTGTGTATTTCTGTACCAGTAAATAGGGACTTCAGTCATAGAAGGCAACTCAGCGAGGTTAAAAAAAAAAAAAAAGGTGCTGAAACCCAGCTGCAAGCTGCATGGCAAAGGAAAATGAGAATTGAGTGATAATAAAAGCAAGAAGTCATTGTTAATGCAACATACTTGCAGATTTTTTCAGGAGCTGAAGATGCCTCTTGAAAAAGGTTTTGGGTGGCTGAATTAAGTTTAGTGGTCGTCAAGAGAAAGGGTGTTCAGCTGTGGGTGAAGCAGCCTGCAGCCCTCCTGCACGGGAGAGTTAACAAGTGTCGGTCGAGTTCAGTCCATTCTGGTGGGTGTGGGGGCCAGATGACGGTCAAATGAATAAATGAAGTACAGTATTACACTGGGTATCAAACCTTTTCATCTCTAAGTTACTAAACTTAAACAAAAGAGCTCTTGACAGTTTGAAATTACAGCCCTGTTTTTGAGCATTTCTTTCGAGTTCCACTGAATTAATGAAACTAACTGAACTGCCAAACTCGGTGGAGAACTGCTGGTTAGCTGTTGTGGCAGGAACCCCACATCTCAGGCAGAATGTGTTGCTTTACAATTTCTCTGTCTTGAATTTAAATGATGACCTTCACTTCCTGCGTCTCAGGCTACAGCAAGCTGCAATGGGAGGCAGCCCTGAGGTCTTTGCTAATGAGGCTCTAGCACTCTTGACAGGTACGCTAGATAATTAAAAAGTGATAGATGATGGTGTGCTGTGTTTAGAAATTTCATTTAAAGTATATATTTATGTAGCTATGATTTTGACTCATCCGAGCCATTGTATGATCCATTGGCATTTTCCACAAGAGTAAGGATGCTTGTCCTGGCCAAGGTCCAGTTTGGGTAGTTACATCTGATTACCTACATTTCTGTAAAGTTTTATCTGGATTTTGTTATTGTTGCCTATTGACGTAGTAATGCGTATGTACTTGGCAGTTTACAAAGCAACAGCACAGGATGAAAAAGTTACCGAAATTGCTGCTTCAAATGACATTTTGTACCTGTGCATGAATAAATATAGTGTGCCATGATACAGTACAGAAAAAATACAAAGCAGCCCATTCAGTAATAGCATTCATAGAAGAGGTAGGTTTCCAGAGTTTATGAAATGGAAGAGAAGGTGCAATCCATGGAGTGCAAGTGTAAAAGAAGACAGCAAAGGGGTGATGGAGACAAAGGAGAGAGGTGAGACAACTAGATAGCCACAGGAGGGATGAGAAAAGGAACACAGGGTGAGGTGTAGTTCAGGAATGCTTTGTAGAAGACGCTCCTGCCAAAGCTGGTGCAGCACGGGTTAAGTTGCTGAGTAGTATGCACTGTTAAAAATCTGATATATTGTGCAGCAGGAATGGATATAATTCATTGCTAGGAGAAATAATACCTGTTTGTATTTTAGTTAAAACTGTATGTGTGTATATTTACAAGGTTATTAGGCATGGATTTTACATGTATATCAACAAGGGAGGGGGAGTCAATTTATATGGTGGTGTGCATATATGCCAATAGGACTTAGGCAATCACAGATACGCACGTGGCAATCATCTGCTGGCACAGGAATGTTCCTCTTCTATATACAAAGGCACATTTTGTCATTTATCACTCAGTCTTAGGATCCTGCTTAAATTACAGTAGGAAGAACTTGCTGTGTGTTACTGTAGGTGTAAAAAAGACCTAAAGCCACATCCTGTTGTGGAGAGTTGTTCTGTAGAAATACAAACTTAAAGCTGCAAGCTTACTCTTAAAACTGATGGATATTCATAATCAATATTAACTTGGAATGGGTTTCCAGAGCAGTTCAAAATAATCCAATATCAGACCATATTGCATAACCATAGCAGCCTGATATTTACAAGAACTGTTCCAGTGTTCTTCCAAAAATACTTCAGTCTGCTTAGAGATGCTTCATCCACAGCCCAGATGTACCCCATTTGACAAAGACATTAGAAGTACATGGAAAAAAGTTTTAAACCGTTTTCATTTTGAAAATGCTTTCAAGAAAAATGTTTTTGAATAGTACTTGTGAGTGAAATCATACTCATCTCAAATAAATTGTTCACAAAAAGAGGGTTTGGAGTTTTTTTGTTTTATTTTCCTAGAAATGGAAAAAATGGTTTTGAAAGTATCTTGGAATTTGCATATTAACATTGATGTTTCTTATTGCTAGTAGTTCTTTTTAAATGACTTCATTTGCTAATAAAAGTAGTACATAATGTACTATGTACTTACGCAAAAGAGAGATTTAGGACAATGCATGTACTTTTGAAAGTTGCGGTTCTTCCTATTTTTATTTTGGTCTGTTTAACTTTTTGGGGATATCTGTCTTGGCGTTGCTTTTGGAAAGAATTTCAACAACAATATTTTTCACTTTAGGTCACAGATACAAAGTAGTACCAAACCTTTAAGCTCTTATCTAGCAGGACTACACTGATCACTTACTCTGACCTCCTTTACCTCTTGTATAACATAAGTTAAATAATTTTACCTGTTTCTCCCTGATCAAGCCTACTGAAAATGCCATTACGAGCCCTTGTGATAGCAGCCAGCCTGTCGTGCATAAGTGAAAGGGCTGAAACCCTATCTTTCAGCACTGTAGGACAGAGAGGGATCTTACCCATTTAGTGGTGGCTGTCTAGTTAGCTCTTTTTTTGTCATCTCTGGGCTTTTGTTATGGAAAGAGGCAGGAATGCTTCAAGAGGAACGCCATCCAGCACCCACATGCCGCACGTTCTGGGAATGAGATCCATGTGGCTTCTTACATTTTTTTTTTTTCCTTCTGTATCATTTATTAAAGCTGTTATGGAATATCTGCTTAAGGCTAAAAGAGTTTGAACTCTCACTTAGCCTCATTAAGGTCTCGGGCCTGGTGTTTACTACTTCTGCTTTCATCAAGGCCACTTCCTCAGAGGCTTTTGCGGGAGTTACATATGTTCTTATGAATGACCTTCATTTTCTGCCTCAAATCATGGTAGAATTATGCTTTTTAATCAGCAGGTTTTATTTAATCTCCAAATTTTATTTCTGGTGTTCTGCCTCTAAAGCAGAATTTGTTTTTATACTTTTATGCCGGAGGTTGTCTACTTCTATATTCACACATTCAAACGCTTCAGGCTATTCATGTGTGTTTTCTGAAGGGTTTAACAGTTCAGCCATTTCCATGCAGACTGTCAAAGTCAATTGGAGACTGTGTCAAAATTTGCTATCAGGCTGCTAAGATGAATCTCCTGCTGTTACTACAGGGTACTTCTCCAGAGCACACAACATTGTTAAGAAATAGTTGAGATATTGGAGATGATGCTGTCTGGAGCTCCATCCCTACCTTCACCCTGTGCTGTAGCATTATTCAAACCTATATATTTGTAAAGAAGTGCTAGAGTGGTTTGTACAAAAGGCTCCAGGACCTCAGGTACTTAGCGGCCAGGTGTAGTTGTTTAAGTCACTGTGATAAACTGTACTTGTGCACTGTCAGTCAAAAAGAGAAAAAGAGGTGATTTACCAGTAGGCATATTTTTTTCATACGTATGGTTTACATTTATGTTTTCTTTTCTTTTTGGTTACTTTGCTGTTCCGCAGAATTTTTGGAAGTTCTCTGAGGTTTTATGGTTGGGAGGAAACTGAAAGTGGCACAATCAGTCTGTACCTTATATACTTACTCATTGCGAAGATGTAAGACTAGTCTTAAGTGCAAGGACATATATGTAGCTCATTAGTTTGACTATACATGAAGAATTCATGTCTCAAAGAATTCTGGTTACTGGTAAGTGACCTCTCTTTTTATTTTAACTATAAATTCAAACTTTGAACAATGAATGTGCTTAGACGAGCGATGTGCTTATTAGGTTAAAAAAAGAGCAAGCTTTTAATAGGAAAAAAATATCACAGGGCAGACAGCATGGAATTTCATTAGCATTTACAGATTGCTAAACTGCAATTTAAAAGTCACGTTTCCGTCTAGAAAAGTTTTCCACGATAGTCATACACGTAACATTGTTTACCTGGGGTCAGATTTTCAGTGACTGAAGTGATTAAAGTTGCAGGGACTGTTTGTGAAGGCTACACTACTTAGTTGCCATAGATTTTAGTGGGACCTTGAATGAATGTTAGTTCTGAAAATCCCACCACATATGGGCGTCACCTCTGTCTCCAGACATCTATGAAAATCTGGCCCTTAACAGCAGTACCTGTGTTGTTTCAGTGGTTTGCCCTTACCAATTCGCCATTTTACTCTGCTCGGGAAAGTCCATCAACTATAAACAGCATTTTGTAGTGATTTCTGAACTTAGAGTTCATACCTGTCAAGAGGGATAGACTGACAGAAGAGACCTGGCCCTGGCTTTCCACATAGTATTGTAGTTCTTTGCTCTAATAACGTAAATAGTTCTTAGGATAATTCTTTTCATCCATAGATGTTTAAGTGCTGCACAAAGGGGATTAGTGTAATTAGTTTTGCATTTGGAAATGGTACCACAGAGATATGCAGTGACTTGCCTGAAGTTAACCAGCACAGGAGGAGACTGTACCAAGTTAGGAGCCCTGGTGCTCAGTCTCCTTTCTTCAGCAAATGTAGTTTCAGAGTACTTGACCTATCCATACAAAATATCCCGACAAGAATCTTCTAAATGTAATGATTTGGTACTTAAGCAGCATGAGTCATGTTCTGGGATGCTGGTAGTGTTTTTTTGTGATATTTCCGTTTCACATTCAGCTTCAGGGGCTCAGCGTGGGCTTTTGGTCTGGTTGCCATATGAAGTTCATCAGGGGTGACAAGCGAAAGCAGCTTAATGTGCGTATGTTATTTTTGTCTGTAGTAGAAATTTGTGATGGGGACTATTTCTGTTTTGCATAAAGTCACCAAAATAATGCATTGAGCTGTAAGCTATCTGGAGATGCCCAGGACTATTCCCAGCAGAATAGCCTGGATAGTGTTAGTTGTTGGATACAATCATTTTTATTTCATGGGGGGCAGAGACTAAAAACCACTTGTCAGACTTCTGAAATGGCACACCCTGGTAATTGTGATGCTGAAGTTGGGTACCTTCGCTGGGCCTTCCAAACACAGTGTTTTGTGTATTGGTTCCCCAAGTGTAAAATGAAAAAATTGAAAAATAAATCTTACAAAGTGCTGTGAGCATAAAAACATTCAAGGCTACAGGATAGTTTGTGGAAAAACCACTAGTAACATTATCCAGCTGCTACACACCATGGAGTACTTACCACTCTTCTCTCCTTGCTTTCTCAAAATTGAGCACAGGGCAGGGACACTAGGCCGTGTTGGATGTGTGTGCTGTAGGTACTACGGGAGCTCTTGGCCCAGCTTATTTGCTTTACTCCATCAGAGCGGATTACAGTAAACTTTTCAGGCAGGAGAAAAGACGTGGTCTGTTTCCCTTAAAGTAATTCCTGTAACTTGCTCAGCTGAGGTTTGTTCCTGATCCCAAAGGATCTCCAAGGATTCCATTAGCCAACACCTACCTTGAGAGATCCCCCAAGCTTAGGACACGTTTCTCCTTAGGATTATTTCTCTTGGGCACAACGAAAAGCTTCCCCAGGGAAGACCCAGGATACTTCATGTTGTCTTCAAAGTGAAAGATTCTCAAGATTCCTCATAGCATACTCAGCCCTTCTAGTCAGAGCTTGATTTAGAGAAATAACCAATATTTATGGGCCTTATAAGTATGTTAGATGGGAAGGCAACTGGTGGAAACATCAAGGTCTGTTTGCTGAGTCAGTAAAAATATCTAATCTTTATTACTCTTATTTACAGTCTGCTTATATTAATAAGCTAGAATTTAGATTTGTTGTTAATTGGATGTTGACATTTCTGTAGTGTTCCAACAGAGAGGCTGAAACTATGCTGTTACCTGTGTTACCTTCTCCATCTTTAGCCCAAGACTATCCCATGTATTTGAGTAGCTTCATGTCATACTCAAGAAATTCAATAAATGTGTCTTTGATCAATCCCTATGGTTCTTATGATCTCTATAAATGTGTCTATGGACACATTTAGGAGGCGACTATGGAAGAGAGTAAAAAGCCAGCCAAGCCACAGACCAATATTGGCGTGAGGTTGACTATACAGCCAGTCTGAGTAAATGCAGATTGGAAGCTAGGCTGTAGTTTCTAATCATTAGCATTTCAGATAGAAGAACCTGTCATGATGTCTATTTTAGACCCATGTCATGTCATGGCTGCTTTTCAGCATTTACTGTATAGGGCAAGTATGGCCAAACTTACTCACCCTATGGATTACACACTAAAATTCCTGTATGAGTAAGAGCCCAAACCCCCATCCCGTATGCTTTGGAGAGCTGAGGTCTCCTGAAATACGGGCTGAGACTTGTCTTAGCATTGAGTGCGAGTGTGATGTTTCCTTCAGCAACTCTTGTTGACTTGTGTCTTCCAAATCCAATAATTTGAATTTATTCAGCCACCGCTGCATCAGCATGGCCCTGCTGCCAGATACGTGGCTGGCAGCCTCATGGGAACCACACCTGAAATATTTTGAGCCAAGAGTGATTCAGGAGCTGTGCACTGGCCACCACTGGCTTCAGCAGTTTTGTATGGAGCAGGTGAGAATAACATATCAGGATTCTGAGATGATTTACCGGTCATGCTGTCTCACTTTCGTGCTTGTAACAGATTTTGAATATACTTCTCTATGGTATGATTTCCTCCCTGTAAAATAGTAGTATCAGCACTTTGCTATGTTACAAGGCATTTGGAGTATAAATTAGAGGGAAACACTTGCTAAGCCAAACACTTCCATTTTATTCTGAGGACAGGTCTGCTTCTAAGACCAGAAGCAGATGGAGATAATGTGCCGATACTTTTAGCACTAGGAGAACAGAAAATTAGAAGTACAAAATAGTGCATGTTATTTTTGTGGGAGCAACGGATGGAGAGAAAGTGGTTTTGATAAAAATGAAGGCAAGAGCAACAGTGAAAGGCAAGCAGATTTAATACACTAAATTGTTTAATGGCTCTATAAATATGGCTGGAACTTCAAGTTGATGGTACCCCTGTAGTAGCAGGAAATGAAATTGTGCTTAAGCTATAGAAATTGTGAAAAACACTTACTATTATGATTTTCAGATTAGTTTTAAAGAAAGTACTACACTAAAGGTAGCAAATTTTGTACTTAGTAACTAAATGAATGTTATTTTGAAATTGAGAAACTGCTAGTAACTTGTGAAAGAATGTTACAAGAAGTAGCATCATCTTCCTCAAGAGAAAAATTTTCCTTAAAATCTTCAGCAAGAGACAACAAATCGTGCTAGCAATTCTCTTATCAGTACTCTACTACTGTTACTTTGTTCAGAGTGAACATCTCTTCACTGGGAAGACTGAAATGCGTTTTGATTTACATTTGCTCATAGCCCATTCTTTAGTTTTTGCAATGACATCAGAAGTTCTATTGTCATCAGCAACACTGCAATAAAATCTGGAACTGCCCTTACAGCTTTTTAGAGAACTGAATATTGTTGTTCTTACAGAAATTGTCAGTTTTCAAACGTCAGCACAGAGGGTGCTTGTGCTATAAAACATGAGCCCTACACTTGGAAACACCCTCTTGGATTTCTTTCTTGAATGTAATTAAACAGGAATGGCTTCTTCAGCGTTCACTCCTTGAATCTGAATACCCATCCTTCAAGAATGACTGGAGACTACTATAGTCAGAACGTGTATGTTAGGGTTTTTTTCGGTTTACACAAATGAAGACAGTTTATGAACTGCTAAAGAATATAGATAATGGTATCTTTTTTCTTTAACTGAGGTTAAGAAACTTGCCTGATGTCACAGCAAGTCTGTAGCACTGCCGGTAGTTGAACTTGGACATACCTGCAGGACAGACCTTCTTAAAGAAATTTATTTGCTATACTGTTGAAGCTGGCTGTCAGCAACTGGGCAGGCATTGTCATTTCTGCTTAAAACAGATAGGAGTGGCACACGAGACAGGAGACTTATAACCAAAATAGTCAGTGCAATCTTCCTGCAGCTCAGCTTTCCTATTTCTTAGACTTTTAGGGGATTCTTCCAGAGTGGTTATCAGGTCAGGCAGTCTTTTAATTCTTTCTCAAAAAAATAGTTGCACAGATTTTAAAGAAGCTTTTCCTTTTCTAAAGAAGAACAATAAGAAAAAGTAGACCTGGAAGAGAACTTCCTTGTCTAAGATTCTAAATTCTTAAAAATAGTGATATTTTTAAAAAATTGAATAAATGGAGACAATATAATTATTTTTCACATTTCTTCATGAAGCTTGCTTAAAACAGCAGCTAAAACACTCACAATTAAAAGAAGTATTACGTTTTTAAATAATCAAATTTGCTTTGCAATATGTACTTCTGTTGCTTGCTGTCTTCTAGCTGTTAGCTGTGGCCAATTAAAAACACAAGTCAGTTTATTTTTTATTCCTTGTAATTAGCATTTTCATGTTCACTATATGCACTGAACTTTCAAAGCAGTTCTTGGGGTGATTTAAAAAAGCATTTGTAATTTATTCATTGGTACTGCTTTTTAGATCTTTGGGCTTTTTGAGATGCTGGCAAATGAGAAATAAAAGGAAGTAAGGACCACCAAGAAAATCAGGCAGAGCACAGATGAAATGTCCCATATCCCTTTCCCACGACTGCAGGAAACAAGATATAACAAGGAATGGGAAGGATGTCAGGGAGGTGGCCTATAATCCATGAAAATTTATAGCAAATCAGCTGGACAACTGAAGAGGCTCTTGGTGTGGGAAAATGACTAAAATAACTGAAGTCACCAGAGAAGTACTCAGATAATATAGCTAAGCAGAATAGCAGTGAGGAGGTCCTGAATGTTGGATGCATCATAGATTAAGAGTGCAAAAATGGTATCAATGTGATGGATTAGCTGAAGAAAATTAAGTGCCCCTGATGTTTTCTTTTTTTTTTTTTTTCTTTGAAAATAAAGATTTGTGGGAAAATATCTAATTGAGTAGAGGAGAAATCTGACTTTTTTTAATTACAACAGAAAAAATGATGAAGTCCACTACTCCCCCTGGATGAAATCCAGGAAAGGCAAAGCTGAATTCTGTTTGCAAATTTTTGTAGTGATAATATGCCTGTTGTGTAGGATTCTGAATATCTTTACCCTTTTTGTAGTTAAAGTAGATCTGCACCTTGTAACATCCCAAAATTATTAGGAAGGCATTTCATAGTATGACTAACATCTTAGCTGTTACTGTCTACTTCAGTCCCTTTTCAAATTACTAAATAATCCATGTGTCTTCCAACTAGTTACCCTACATTAAACAGATTTTTTTCCTTCAAGAGAAAAAATTGAGTGTCTCAATTTTTTGTACACTTGTGTTTATCATATAAATGATAAGTCCCATGCGAAATGCATATAATTCTTCATGCCATTATATTATGTCTTGTTTCACCGTCTGCTACCGCTTTTGCTATAAAAGTGCACTCTCTTTCTAGTACACTTTGGATTTTTTTTTTTTTTTTCAGATTGAACAATTCAAAGATACTACATGAGGGAGAAGCAATTTATGTGATATGGCTACATTCTTAAGCTGTAACAGTGATAAATTAGTAACGTTGCTTTTGCAGTCATTTTGCTTTTGATATGATTTGAAGAACTGTATTGCTTAAACTTGTTTTGTTCTTCACATACCATAGAAATTTAATAGTATGTTTCTGTACAGATTCTTGACTGAAAAATTTAATAGTATGTTTCTGTACAGATTCTTGACTGAATTATGACTAGATTTGTTTCTTAGTTTGGTTTACTGGAATATATTAATGTATAGATATCAAATATAATTTATTTCCTTGGCAGTGCTGTACATTTGTGTTTGATTTATATTTACAAAGGCAAAATCTTATAATAAATAATGGAACCAAGCTACTTGCATAGCTTTCTTTTTGATCTTTTTTCTTATCTGCATAAACATTACTGCAAGCTGCCGGGCTGATACCTGTGGCAAATGGATGTTTGACGTTTTGTATTTCTCTACTACCTTATCTGCTTGCTTATCCAGCCACGTAGTCCAGCGTCTCTTCCACAACATGCTTATTCATAAAAGCTACTGACTGTTGTCAGGGTTGAGACTGGAGGGCTGTAGGCAGTGATGAGATGTGAAACTTTGAACACGTATCTTTAAGATATCCATCTACCTGATTTGCTGCTCTGCTGAAAAGAGTGTTTATTCATCTTGGTTATTTTGAAATGAGTTTCTTGATTTTTAGGAGAGAGAATATAACGGGCTGAGAATTGAACCGAAACTCTACTTTTCTTAAAATTGAGTTATTTAGAATCCATGCCAGAACTTTTGATTTATGTATTTTTCCATATGCAGTCTTTTAAAATAATTTCTGTAATCCCTGGGATAAAGCTCTGGTGCAGGATTAGATCTTATTCATGACGGTGGAGTAAGAGAAGAGATGGAGCTTGGAGATTTGTCTTTGCTATTTACAGATCTTGGGCAAGCCCTTTAACCTTTCAAGGGCTCGACTCCCACTGCTTTACATTGTGGGCAGGGTTTTGAAGTTCTTTGGAAGATCTAACAAAAAAAATCCAACTTCTTTAGGGTACTAGGAACTACACTAGAGAAAACGAGTCACTCAGTCATCCAGTCTTAGTATCTTTTCTTGCAGGGTTATCTATGAGCTTTGGAAATTAAGTATTTTTCTGGGTTTTGGGTAATGCTTAGTGACTTAGAGCGAGCCCTGTGCCCTGTGGCAAGTCCAGTACTGAGTGTATTGGCCAGATACATCCATTTATGGTTTGAACTGGGGGATTTTGCAGGGGAATCAGCTTGTGGACCTGAGTTGATGGTACAGCTGTGGAAGGTAATGTTTTCTCTTGGAATTAGCCTGAGTCACCCCATAGACTATTTCTTCTGCCAGTTTCTACCTGTGTGCAGCTCCTGTTACCATCCCCATCATCATGCTGCTTTTTGAGGGCAGTCATGCCATGCTGCCTTCAGTGAAAGCATTTTGCACTCCCCTCTTCGTGTGGACCTGGTCGAGGAGTGCTCCCCATTGTATGCCCTTGTGAGGCCTCTCCTTCGCCAGGCACGTGTGAAGAAGAGCCTTTCTCTGTGTGTTTGTCTTTATGCTCTTGTGTGGTGGTGGTGGGCATCTCACAACCATCTCCTTCCCTCTCAGACTGGTTTGGACGTGCAGCTTCTCTCCTGGTGTAATCCAAAACCACCATGTGCTATTTCCACTGCTTTCTTACAGTGCCATCATGAGAATTGTCACCTTTTGTGTTTAAAATGTTATGAATGAAGGCTGTTTACATTTTTGCCTTTAACAACGTATTTGAAGTATTGAAGAGTTGATAAACTCTTCAACTAACCCAGAGCTTTGTGTTAGTAATTAAAAAAATGAGTGGTGCCAGTTTTTGTCAGAGCTGAAGGTCACTGGAGGCATGATGTGTTAAGAAAATGTAGTACATAATTTCCCTTCTCCTGATTCTTTTATGAAAATTGAAATATGTATGGTTTTTATGAATATCTGGTTTTATAAGATTTTTTTTTCTCAGTAAAAAAAAAAAAAAACAAACCCACTGTAATTTTAATTCTTCCTTACTTATGGATGAGAAAAAATGAAATTCCAGGTGCAAACCAATGGACAATATCACAGTGATGAACATATTTTCACTGGAGGTTTCTGTAATATACAGGAGAGTTAGTTTCTCTTGCCTAATGTGATCTTTAGCTTTCATATTTAGTGGATAAGCGAGATACACAGGCACCGGGTTTCTAACCGTAGGGAGTGTACAGCTATCTAGGATTTGAGGGTTTGAATCATGCTAGAATAAATATTTAATCAATATTTAATGCAAGTGGCAACACTCCAGCAGGGCAGCTGAGCACTCCCTAGCCTGGGCTGTCCGCATTGTCCAGTGTTGGTGGGGAACATCCCCGTGCTATGGAGGGTGCTGCTGAGGGTTCTCCGAATCCCAGGTGAACCATGTTGTACTTAAGTGCCCTTATAAGGGTGAATCACACCCTTATAACCCAAATATTGAAATATAACCCAAATATTTTAACTCAGGAAAATGATTGGAAATACTAAGCCAGAGACTGGCTTTGAGTTGTACATCTGTTGGTTATCCTGCAGCAGTCCGTAAATGCTTGTACAGAACCTAGGTGCGCGTTCAAAACTGTTGATCACTTTGTGCTGGGTATTTGGCAATAGGGTAATTCAGTTATTAAAATTAAAATGACTTGGGCTCTTTAAAATAAAAATAAATCGTGGCATGGTTAGCAGCATTGGTACATACCTACTTACTCCTGAAATCTGGCCCCAACTCCCACGGTACTAGGATCCACCTCAAGTAATGGATAACTGTCAAAGCTCCACCTACCTTTCTGATACCAGTGTTTTAATGAGTCTTTAAAATACGCTCTGTCCTGACTGAAGACAAAGCTTGATTCTAAAACATTGCATCATTAACAGACTTCTGCAATTCTGTCATATTTTTTAATGTAGAGCCAATAACGTTTGTCCAAATTCACCAGCTCTAAAGGAAATTATCCTGGTGGTGTGTTTAGTTTGGCATTGCTTATGCAGAATGGGTTCAAGTTAAGCCAGAGGAGGTTTAGGTTGGATATTAGGAGAAATTTTTTCACTGAAAGGGTTATCCAGCATTGGAATACGCTGCCCAGGGAGGTGGTGGATTCGCCATCCCTGGAGGTGTTTAAAAAAAGGGTAGACATGGTACTTGGGGATGTGGTTTAGAAGTGGTTTTGTCAGGTTAGGTTAATGGTTGGACTTGATGATCTTAAAGGTCCCTTCCAACCTTAATGATTCTATGATTCTATGAATATTTGTGTGCAAACACGGCAGATACTGGTTTTCAATGTTTTGTTAGTGTGCAGTACTTCAAAGAGTTCCCTTGTATCGTTTCATGTATCACTTAGTCATAAAAAACCTCTTTGAATATACATTGTGGGAGCCTCAGAAGAGTGTTAATTGTATTCTGCGGCAGTGGTAGCCAGAAGGTCAGGATCTAAAATTAATCTATTTCTGAATAATTCTAATTTTGTATCAAGGTTGATTTTGCATGGTTACTGCTCGAAGTATCATGCTAATTTATGGCTAATATATTACATATTTTTCCTGTAAAAATAAGGAGTGCTGTTCCCTTCTCCTCAAAGACACAGGCGTGCTATCTAAGGATTTCTACATTAGAAATAATTAAACGTTCTGGTAGATTCTTGGACCCATCTCAAATGTGTGCAGAAACTCTATAAAATTAAGAAAAACATTCTTTTGAAAGGAATCTACTAGAGATTTTTAGGTGAGATTCATGAACTTTTATTGATAATATCAATATATGCATCTGAAAGCATTTTGAAAGAATATTTAAGTGATTTATTTCTTTTAGGAAGACGTCTATTAGCTGAGTTCCAATACATTTTTGTTCCTCTTTGGAGAGCAGTTGAGTATAATTATCTTTGGATTAATCAGTTTTTGAAGTCTTTTCCAATGATATGTATAGAGAGGATTAAGAGAGAGATTACCAAAGCATTAAGATTTTTTTCTGGTTGTTTTTAAGAAGGAATCCTTGCCTTAAGTCAACTACAAAATGATTTCCTTGTAAGAAACTGTCAAACAAAGTATAAAAATAAAATCACCTATAGCAGGGGTTTTGTGTCCTAGGGCTTGAGAGAGAGATGTGCAAGCAGTGAGATCCTATTTTGGTCATGCACCTTCTTTTCTAACTCTTCCTTTCCTCGTTACATGGTAAGGCAGAATTGTCTTTCTTTTCCCATTACAAATGTTGAAGTTCCTTTACTCCGCCTTTTCTTCTGTGAGTTGAGCAACAATAAAGGAGAGGAATAACATACCTTCTCACATCCTCTGCTACCATTTTTCACTGGGGAATAGTTTTGTTTTTCTTGTGCTCATTTTTCATGGGTATTAACTTGCTCCACAGTGTTCTCTAGTTTGACCTTTATTTTATGTTTTGCGTTGGATTTCGTCAGAGTGATGATACAATTTAAATGCAGTTCTGTAAGGTTATTTTAATTGAATGTTTGAGTAACTCTGTGCCTCTGTAATGAATGAAATTAACTTGATCTGGAGCTTGGAAAGACTGTCATATGTATGATTTCGTAATTTGAAAAAATAATTAAATGAATATAATGTTCTATTGAGCAGATCTTGAATCACGGTGCATTTACTTTTGGCTTTAGGGAACCTAAGCACGGCCGCACCCTGAATTCCTGTTGCTGAAGGGTTTCTTCCAAGCATCCTGTTCCATCAAAAAATGGCATGTGACATAGTTCCAGGTCTGGGAGTCACAAGCTAACCTTGTCCTATAGGAATCTGCTTTTGAGTTATGAGTACATCTTTTTCTTGTCTGCCTGCAGTAGTCCTGGTTTAGCACTGGACTGTATCGCTGCAGGCAAGCCTGTGTGGATATTGTTAAGTAGCTCTGTAATAATATCTCTGTTGCTTTCATGCCTTCAGGGATTCTTGTCTGGGTTATTTTGTTGATTGTTTTTTTTTTGTTGTTCTTTTTTTCCTCATTTCAAATTTATCAGAGAGGCTGAAGAATAAAGGATTGAGAATAGCTTAGACCATGCTCTAGGTTGAGAAGAGTTATACTGAGTTAATAATGCAGGGTATAGGTGTGGTCTGTTCACCACTGCTCTCCTCATGCTTCTGGTGCATCTGTACTGGGACGTGTCCCAGTGTGGGGGCTGTTCGGCAGGACTGTTTTCAGTTTGTCTTTATATTACTTGCTTAAAGGAAAGAAGTTCTGCTTATCTAAGCCGTTTTTGCTAGCATGTTTGCATCCATGGTTGCTTGTGAGAAGGAACAAACTTACCATTTTCATTACACTTCCAAAGTGGCAAAAGTTTCTATTACAGGTCAGTTTCTATTATAGATGTTCAAGAGTCATACCCTTCTTATATTAGGGAAATACCACCTGCTAAATGACACAGTGTACTCAAGCAAGAACTATGTATATGTGAATCCTAAAACCCATAAAGGCAGAAACAAAGAACAATCTGTCATTTTAGACATCAGCCAAGACTGATTTTTTTCAAAGGTCCATTGGACTTTGTTTTGAGACGTAGCTGATTGTAAGGGTGAGCCTTAGCCCTTGTCTATAATTCACCGCTTGTGACAAGTGGAAGAGAAAAGGATCTGCTTTAGGTGAGGTTTGCCCATGGGTCTAGCCAAAACCTAGACAGAGACGGCCAAGATGGTTAGCAAAAGGCAATATTTGAGCTGGGTCATAAACCTTGAAAAGGCAGTCATAAATCATAATTAAGGTTTTTCGTTTCCTCAGTGGTGTAACTCCTCAGAGATGGAGACTGAAACTGTTTACCAAAGCCCATTTTTTTGTCTTCGGAAAAGCGTTTAGGAAACCTGAACCGGGGTTTATTAAGCATATCTGTGGGAGACAAAAGAGGGAATTGTTGGTCTCCAAGCAGCGAGCGGCATTGACAGCCTGACTGGTGTGGTCAGAAAGGATATTTAATTTCAAAGGATAAACTGCAAGATTCATTTTTTCTTTTTTATCTGAAGTTAAGCTTATCTAGTTTATGCCTTATCTAATTTAACTTATGAGAATTGTAAATTCAGCTATGTTAAGCAAACAATTTATTTTGTTTTCATTCCATTTTCTCTTTGTTTTAATAAATCTTGGTTTTGTTAGGATTACTGTTGTGTGGGTAATTTCACACAGATGTCTTCAAAGAGTAAAGAAAAATCCATAACTCTTAAAGAGAATAGCTGAAGGGGAAAAAAATAACTCTGGAACTCCTTTTCATTCCTCTGTGGTCCTACTGGAGGGGTTTGGATTAAAGTGTTGTATCAGGAAGTTGTCTTGCTGCAGTTGGCAACCATAAGAGAGAGCCCAAAATCTGAAGAAGAGATAAAGAGTTAGTGGTTTCAGCCTATAAATTTTAAATTTTTCAAAGTCCTATAAAGTGTAGGACTCCTAAATAGTACAGAGAGGAGTAACGGGTCTTGTCTGTGAGGTGAGAGGGAGAGGGATGGGGATATATTCTTTTTATTTTGGAAATGAAATAGTAAAAACAATTAGTTTAGAGATAAATAGTTAATATGAAATAAGAGGAGAAATGATCAAGTTGTGTTGTTTTCTCCTTCTTTTCCAGCTTCATAAAACCAAGATCAAGAAATCAGATATTTAACATTTAATTTTATAAAGGTATAAATAGTGTGTTCAGACAGCATGCATTTAGCCTATAGAATTCACCGTGGAGGTCATATAGTTAAATATAGTGGTTCAATTTTCAAAAAGGGCGTGATGATACAAAGGCTAATAACAGTGGCAGCAAAGCATGCCTAGAGAAGGGTAATCAAATCTCATGATTTAAGACATAAGCACATTACCTGTGAGCACCTAGAAAGACCTCGTTCCTCTCTGTCACCTGCAAAGCCTTCTGCAATTAGTAAGGTTCATTGTTGGTATTTGTAGCATCTAATGTTTTTGAAACATTGCTACTAGCAATCATTAGGGATAGGATGTAGTCTTCTGTGTGTTATTATATCATAGCAAATGCTTGCACAGCGCGTTGCCCTGCTTTTCTGTGCTGCTATGTTGAACGACACCAGCATGGTCTGAAACAAAAGAACCTGGTGATGGGTGGTGCTGCTAGCTGCAAAAGCACAAAATTGCCTGATCCAGCATCAAATAAAAGTGAACGTGAACAGTTTTTACATGTTACTTTGGGATTTAGTTTGACTCTTTATTTTGTAAATCGGTTGTTATAGTTCCTGCAAAAAATCCCTGAATTTATAAGCAGTAGTAAGATGAGAACTGAATGCATGGAAGTAGGCAATTTCTTTTCAGATAAAAATGCAATTGTATTTTATATCAGATTTTTCTTTAATTTGTTTATTTCTGAGGTTCACTCTAAATAGCAACTGCTGAAGTTAAAATATTTTATTTAGAATGCAGTGAGGAGTAGATACAGAGTTGAATCATGTATGAGTTCCTCCTTTGTAAGTAAAACCTATAGGAAGGAATTTAGATACTGTTTCTTCTTATTTAGCTTTTTAGGAAAGAGTAACATGTTTTAACAGGTAGAAGAACATGCTGTTAACTCTCACTAAAACACAGAAAGAGATAAAGACAGCTTCCGAGGCTGCAGGTTTGAATTAGTGTCTGATGAACGCTGGATGTTTTGAACTGCTTTCCCAGCACCCTCTGTAAGGAGGAGTCCCTGGAGGGAATGGGGCACCGCCTGTGAGCAGGGTGACTCCACGGTCGGCTGTTCCCTCATCCAAGGGATGTAGTTCCACATCCAGCTTCTCTGGGAAGGGAGGTTGTACCTGTGGTTTCAACTTTTTTCTTATTTATTTTACATTCCAGTTTATAACTTTCCATGAACTCCATAAAAGTCAAAGTCAAAATGAAGGAACTCTTGTGAAGAAAGGGAGGCATTTGTTTCAAATTGTTGAAGACAGAGACATCAGTATTGAAAATTTCCACTACTTACAGTTGCAGCTTTTTTTATTGCTCTTCTTCAAGTTTTTGGAGGTAGTTGCACGCAGCGCGTGTAGAAATCAGACTCAGACTAACCAAATAAATTTGGTTAGCTGAATGCTGAGAAAGTCAGGAGGGTGAGATGATGGTTCCAGTAATGATATGGTATTGAGGATGAAGGCCACAAAGTTATAAAAAGGAACAAAAATTTTGTAGCTTTATTTTAAATGAAGGTACTCTAATCTGAAATAAACAGACCGCCTTGTGACCTAGGAGTCAAAGTCAGTAAAAGTTAACCTCCTGAAGTAAGTAAGGTTATTCATTTTCTTTCTTAGCTCAATTTCTGCTTGATCAAGATATTGTCACAAAACACTGAAGAAAATCCTACAGTTACGCTTTTGGAGTTTCATTTTTTCTGGCTAGATAGCCACATTTATAAAAAATATGCTTCTTGCAAGAAAAATGAAAAAATGTCTTACACTGCAATTTTTTCTTAATTAAAATCTCAATCTGTCAGGAAAAAATAATTCAAAATATACATTATTAACATGGAAAATTAGAATGTACATCAGACTGCCATTAATCAGCCATTTTTTACTAGAATTGCAGTGATATTAGTAGGGTTATAATTGAAATTTCTCTGATTATTTTTTATTTTTGAGGAAAAAAATGCATTTTTTAAGCCTTTCTCAATGAAAACCACAACTGCATTTCTTGATTTTAGACAGATGGGGTAAATAAGACATCTTCACTTATTCAAAGATGTCCATATGGAAACTGAAAACATAGCGATGAAATTTTTCATCCCAAACCAGGCAAAGTAGCAGGAAAAACTATAATATGGTGGCTAGAGCCCTTAGCTGAGATGTAAGAAATTCAGTTTCAAGGAGAACTTTAAAATAGGTAAGTGTAGGCGTTAGTTAAAAAAGACGGCCTGAGTGGAGTGCGTGTGATTTAAGTCCAGCCACATGAACTAGTCATCCTAATCTCCTTTTATCTTCCATGGAGAGAAATGGTTAATTTTAGGGCTTAACTCACCTATTTGCGATGTCTGCATCACAACAAGATGAATTGTTGCACTGAGTAGATCATGTCAAGTGTGAAGGGAGCGTAGAGTGAATAGCTCAGAAATAGGTGGCTGCATTTAATCTGTTTTTTTCAATCTCTCCTGTTGGAGGTTACATTAACAAAATAACAGACTCGCTATAGGACACTGGATAAATCAGTGGAGCTTCTGCAGTGTTCACCTATGGTGCTGGACACTCCAGATGAGGTGAAGGGATCTGAGATACACTCCCACATACATGTCAGGTAGAACTGGTGTATTTCCACAAACCGTCTTGGTAGCAATAAAACAACATTTTTTGAAGGAGAGAGCTTTATTAAAAAAAAGTTCAGCTCTATGTTAATTTCTACTCTAGTGTGACTGTCTACTTCACTGAAAGGATCATAAAACAGTCGGACTAGAAGGAGTACACAAGCATTCGGCAGCCTTGCCAAGTGTAGAATAAACATTTCTTGATTTGGGGAGGTGAAGTTTCAAATGTCCTCCTCTGAGCAACCATGCTATGGAAAGAATATCAGTTTGTTTGTCAGTGTAATTTCCTGTTCTCGAGTTGCTTAATATGCTCTCGTTTTTGCAACACAGCGTGCAGGGAAAAGAATTCTTAGTCTAGTGGCTCTACTCTTTCTTTATGTCAAAAATCTGCTCTTTTCAGAAAGCTAAAACCCCAACAAACACGTGGTTATGGGTTGAAAACGTCTAGCTGAATATTTCAGCAGGTTGAGGCAAAAAATGGGGTTTGTCTTTAAAGAAGGTTTGCATGTTTCCTTGTTCCCTGGCTCTAGCTAGCAGGAGCACTGCTGTGCAAAAGGGGGTTTTAATGAAGCTTACGCTTTTTCCTTTGAAAACCAGATTTTCAGCCTTCCCAGCACATTTTGGGGGTAAATCGCTGCTTTCTTCTCTGAACAGGTTAGGTAACTTTTGTTGGCCACTTTTTTTTTTGCAAGTAATTATACTTTAGGGGCCCTGTGTTACAACTTCTGCCTTGAATTGTTTCTATAAAGCAACTGGCAGCGCTGCTGAACGGGGTTTCTTGGTGCTTTCCATTCTCTGTTCTCTCCTCAAATGCTTAGGCTTTTGTTAAATGCTGCCCGTTTGGCTGTTCCCTACCATAGACAAACATATGTTGTCACACATTGGACTTTTTGCCTAATACTGAGTTTATTTTTCTGTGTGGAAAGTGCTAGTGAGAAAATACTGCAGTTGTTTAACCTGTACTTGAAAGACTATTTGTAATGTGGTTATTAAGTATATTCAAAACAGGAAGCACAAAGAAGGGGAAGAGAAATGGAAGTGCACATGTAACTGCCTTTTTTNNNTTTTGTCATCCTCTTGTGGTATTATGTAGATCCCCAGCCAGATGGCTACTGGCTATAAGCTGTGTGTGGATTCACAGGATTTTAACTCCTCTGTTGGTTTCCCATCTGTCATAAACTCGGAAGCTGCAATCCAGAGACTGACATGAATGTCAGTATCTTCTTTAGCACACCGAAACAGTTATGCTCGAAGGCTGCAGAAAGAGCATGAACTTTAATGAAGACAGCACAGTGTTGGTTTTAACAACCATGCTGCTAGACTGGGGATTAAAATTTCTTGTGGCCAGTTCAAACTAGTGCTTTGAACCATGGGTGACCGCTGTGGTGGCAGCAGCCTCACACAAACATTGCCTGAAAAGTCTCCCCAAAAGGAACTTTTTTCTGTTTTTGGGGCTCAGTGAAGACTGTAAAGTCACAATCAGTTTTAGTAGGAAATCTCATGTCTTAAATAAAATAGCAAACTATCTTCAACAGAAAGAAGGTGGTAAAAGTCAGAATCTCTCAGCACTGGAAGAATGGATGTGAAACAGCTAAAACCAATACTATGGTCTTTCTTCCCTTTGAAATGACCAATTCAGGATTCCCTACATTTTTCCTTCAGCATATGTCATCACTAGTACAGACACATTCTGTTTCTGCTAATGGAGGTGAAAACAGTGAAAAACGTCTCAGATTTCACAGTATAGGGTAGAACAAGGCGTTGGTCACTTTGACTGTGGGCACTTGCTTCACAGTAAAAGACATCTCTCATAGTCTGCCTTTATGTCATGTCATACTCAAGAAAGCCAAATAAAAAATTAAATGACATCTTTATAAAACAGGCATGAACAGGTGAAATAGAAATAGGGGCTGAGCACACTCTAAACCGTTTTAGAATTAACTTCAGCAGGTAAGTGTATCAAAAAGAAATATGTATGTAAGTCTGTAAGGAAATCACTACTGTTATGAAGTCTCCTCAAATTTAGACTTTATTTTCTAAATTAATGGGTTTTAATTTTGTGAGAATAAAGGGTACACCCCTGCGAGACCACTTTCCTAAGGAGTAGCTGTCTGAAATCATGCAATCTGATAATCCAGCTTCAAAACGTCTAGTCATGAACAAATTAATCTCTCTGTTTCCACTTTGGGTTCAGTTTTGTAGGACAGGTTGCAGCTTAAGACGATCATGAAGTGTTTCAGGTGGTTTGTCGTGCTTGATGAAGCAGCCCAGAGTTGAATGCCTCAGTCGGCATCAGGCATCACAGCTGGAGTCCTTCTGGGCAGGTGCTTGAGCAGCACAGTGGACTCCAGATCTTCTGCCTAGGGTGAAATAACACCACTTGACAAAATAAGATAATGATTGGAAAGACCGACAGAACTCTAGCATTTTATTTCCTCTGTTTCCTGCAGAATATTAAGTTGCCAATCCAAGCTTCAAGTCAAGAGGCTTGCCCTTTGTTATAACACCATAAAGTGATTGATACTTTTGCAGTTCATTTTCTTTGGGTTAGGCAGAAAAGGTTTTTGCAGAAGTCACAACAGAAGGCTGGATTTCATGAATGGCATTTTCTGAAATTTATGTTAGGTTGATGGTAGGATTAGTAATTTTGTGGGGTTTTAACTTCTGTTGGTAGCCACAGGGATGGCATGCTATTCAGTCATGTCCTGCACTGTCATGAATTTCCCTCACCCTGCAGGGCTGAGTCTCTGTGTCAGAGCTCTGGCTTAGTCATCTGCATTCAGGCTAAAGGAGGAAAATAAAATCCCAGCCAAATATTGGCAGTAGAATAACTAAAATAATCTGAAAAATGAAGTTCTACTTCTGATGAAAATATTATTAATCCGCTATTTCTGTGTGAAGGAAATGGCTGAGAAGAGAACAGTATCGTCCTGTTGCCCTTAATAAACCTCAGCCCTACATAATGATACAGCAGGAAGAGCTTGAGTGCTCACAAAGCAATTTCCTCCCTGAAAGGCCTTTGTAGTCTGCTCTACATCATCACCATCATCATCAGTGCTTGAAGAAATAGGTTTAAGATGCACCTGCCAGAGGAGAGGCAGAACATCATTTTGCAAGTGAGAAGTATCGTAATGTCGCAGAGCTGCAGAAGGCTCTTCCGTCCCTCTGACCTGTAGCTCTAGCATATGCTGTGGATGTACATATGAATACAACAGCAAACAGTTGGTCAAAGTATTAAGTTTCCCATAGAAGTAATACAGAGCAGATATAAAATGAAAGAATCATGCTGATGTGAAATGGATTTTTAATATCAAAAACATGTATAATTCAGTTCAGCCACAACTGATCCTGGAAAAGCCTTGGAAAGAATTCTCTACGTTATAAAATAGACATGTTGTAAGGTGTCTTCAAGTAAAAGATAATAAGAGCTGGAGGCATCTGAAAGTTATAGGTAATAGAACATGTATCAAAAGACATCACACTAGAGCTCCCACCAAGATCTTTGAAAGAAGCAGCTCAACAAATCTGAGACTGCAATCCAACATAGCACGTATCGTATTGGGGAAAAAATCTAGGCCAGAAAAGCCCATTTGCCAACCGCCCCCATGCCATCAGCCACACCAAAAGCTAGTTAGAAAATGAAGTGATATACTCCTTCTGTCCTCACTCCTGTCTCTTTTAAACAACACAGGAAGGAAATGCTAACCTGCAATGGTAGGGCAAAGTTTTCTTGATGTCAGCTGTTACCAGGTTTGCTGAGAAACTGGTGTTATCTGAAGTAATGACAACATATTTTCATCACCTGACCATTTTCCTTGGAAGATCTTTACTTATTTGAACAATTTTTTGGCTTTTAAAGTTTCTTTTTATAAAGTTTGTGCTTTTGAAACTTACTTGTTACCATTTTTCCACTTTCATTTATCAACTTTTGCAGCAAAGATAAAAAGAAAGGGGTCATGAATATTCTCAGCTGTTTTCCACTTAAGGATTTGTTTACTTATGAATGCTGTTGTTTATCACTGTACATTGGTTTTTTATCAAAACTGCTCTTCTCACATGTCTGTAAATTGTCCTCTAGGCAAGCTTTGTCCTTGTCCAGACATGAACGTTTTGGGGGGAAAGCTGAGGGCGATCTGAAGTAAGAAAGTGCAAACAAAATAAATTACCTGCTTTTGAGGTATAAAAAAATTCTGAAATGTCAAAATCAAAATAGACCTTTGAAATGGATAGGGATTAAGGCTTCACTAAGGAGCGATGATAGACTTGGTTTGGGGCAGGATGAGTGGAAAGCTTTATTGGAATGCATATAATTAGTGAGTTTGGGTACTGCCTATGAAGGAGAGAACATAGACTCCAAATATGCTTCAGAGTATACTGTTAAGGCAGGTGTCTATGTCCAACCTAGGAAATACACTCTAAAAAACAGAGAGAAGAAAACCATGCAAGGCAAGAACTTGGGGAAAGGCTTCAAGTTCTACAGCACATTATTCTTTCTGTTGATCTTGTCCCACAGCTGGGGGAGCATTGCATGAAACTTTCTGGTCCATTATTTCTGCCATTCACCTTGAATTTCAGAAGCAGGATCTAAAGCTCAGATTTTACAATTTGATCCTCTCCCTGCCTTAAAGTTTCTTTTGATTAATGCTGTAAAAGCCTGTAAGCTTTGTCAGTGTTTATCTTTGGCTCATCTTACCTGCATTACAGATCAATGTATTTTAACTCTGTAAGTTCTGAGTGTATTTCTGAAGGTTTCCAAGTATGAGCCCAGGCATTTTGGGCTTGAAGGAGCTTCAGTTTGGAAACCTTAGTTAGTTCAGAATTGCACTTGTTTTCTTTATATAGTATCAGCTTTCCCTGAGATGACTTGACAAGAGAAACTCTCCCCTGGGCTAATGTTGCTTGTGGCCTGACTTCTGGAGAAAAGTGGTCGTGCCTGCATAACACACTGACTTTCAAATAACTCAATATCTGAGCAGTTTTGGAAGTTGTGTAGTTGTGCTTTTATTTATAGAGAGGGAGAGGCCAAAGAGAATAGCTTTGAAAGAAACAAGTTCAGGCAGTCTTCGTTTTTGTTAAGGAGCAACAAAAATTGATTCAGCTGCCTTTTGTCAATAAAAATGCAGCCTACTGGAGGAATAGTTTTTACAAACATCTAAGGTTTAAGTCCTGTTGCTAGCAGCAGAATCACAATCTGTACTTTAAAGATACTGTCAGTTGTGTGTCGTTCACAGAAAGAAAAGAGAAAACAGCCATTTGGAATCTCACGTTACACTGCAAAAAGTCAACATCAACTCCTTATTTTACTATCTAGCTTACATAATCTGCAATGAGTTTACCGTTTTCATGATTTAGATCTTTTCCATGCATTCCTAATTCTTTGACCTGGAAAATATATCTCTTTTATTGTTTAGTACGAAACTGACTTCATGCAGAATTACATTCCCTGCTAATGTACCATGAACATTTTTTTATTTATTTATGTCATCATACCTTATTTATTATACCTTACTTACTGACAGAGAAATGTATTGCATCAGTTTCGTTAAGGCTTACAGAATAACCAAGGTCCGTAGACTTCAGAACAGAAAAGAAGATGATGATCAAAAGCTTGCTTTCGGAGGAAGAGCTCCTCTTCTCATTTACATTTCTTAGCATTTTCTAAGATGTCTTCCACTTCTCGCTTTTATTAGAGAGAGTTGCAGACTCAAAGTGGCATCTATTTTATCATCCAAACCAAATTCCAGCCTTCACCATCAGCCTTCTTTGGCCATGATTCTTCCCTTTTTACGACCAAGTGAGCGTTGGAGCCTGTCAGGATGCATAGCTGCATTAATCATCTCTGCTCCCTACAGCTAAGCGGGTGGACAGGAAGTAGCTGTTTGCTAAGGGCTTGTCTACATGGGGAAATAGCTCAGGATGCTCATTAAGCATTAACTCCTTCCATGGATTCTGCTCGAGCATCTTCCCATGGTTTAGCTTTAGGCTGCTTTGGAAAATATGGAATTTGGTAGTGAGTGTAGTTAAACCACAGAAAGCCTGTATTAGCGTGCAGCATGGGTTCAGAACGTGAGCCTGTCTCCACGTGTCACTTAATCTTCTGTAACTGACCCTCTTCATGCCCTTAGTCTGTGGCAAATGGAAGGAAAAACAGGTTAGTTCAAGCCTCCTCTGTCAAGGCATGTGTGTGTACTTGCTTCTGCATCTATGCATCTTTGTGTTCATACAGGGGAGCCAGAGATAGCCGTTCTCACTGATAGCCATTTGGGTGCTAGTATTATTTTTGTTAACTCCTCAAGTAAAGAAATCTGAAGAGAACTTACTATTTTCCAGCCATGATAGGGACAAATAGTGTGTAGGATGATCTTCTACACCTCCTATGAGCCATCTATTATTCAGTGATGTTGTAGTTAGTTGTGTTGGACCGTCTTTTGTAGTGAAAATTTCTTTGAACAAAGATGAGTAGTCTTCTGGAGATGAACAACTTAAAGGCTGTTTAATACTAGCATATCATTATCCTGGAAATAAGAGGCTTTGTTACTATGGCACCTAAAGCTTATCTTCATGAGAAAGTTGCATTGCTTTAGAAGAACTGTATTTTTAAAGCAATTTATACTAGTGCAAGCTCCATTGTGGAAACACTTTATTTATTATAGCTTAATTTCATTAACTAAGCCTTAGCCAAACCACACTAAACTGTTTTTTAATTGAAATTGCATTAATTCAGAAGTTTGCTAAATGCATTAGCAGTGTATGCATTTTCAGTGGTGGTATTTTCAAATGTAAACAAAACCTCATGTGGTTCATTATATTCCTGTGTAACTTAATTTTTTTACTAGCTATAAAAAATAAATATTCTCCATTTATTTAATACCTATTACAAGTGGAAATACTAAGGAAAATACTGGTTATTTTAAAAGAAGAATGTGGAACCTGTACATATGAAAAATAGCATTGAAACAAATCGTTAGCAGAAAACATAGTATGTGCTTCAACTTGTCTAGGCACATGACCTGGAGTAAAACATGATGACCATAACAAAAAAAAAAGTAGTCAGCTGAAACAAGTTGGTGTAGCTACATTGCTAGTAACAGATTTGGCTCTTTGCTTTCAGCCCTTTCTACTGTATCACTTTCTTTGGCAGTTGTGTTCCTCTCTTCTCCAAACCTACTTTGCTAGATAAATTTTATTCAGTGACTTCTGCCAGACAGGAACAAAGGATTGTTTCCTTCCAATATTTAGGACAGCATTTGCTATTGTCTGTGAAATTCCAGACTGGGTTGGCTGGACGGGCAGCAGAATACAGGATTTCATTTTAGTCCTGTACCTATATTTGTATTAGGTAACAAACAAAACCACTATGACAGCCTTTGTTTGGGGTGTATGGCTATTATTGTGTCTTTCTCAGCAGCTGTTGATGCTTCATCTGAGGTTTTGTTATACTCCATTTACACTTGCACTTTCTTAGAAATTCTGTTTTGGGATGGTGCCTCAACATTTGTGTCAGGTTCTCTCTAGCAGGATGAGTTAATTAAACAAGAAAGTCCAGGTTTGGTTTCAGAAGAAGGAGAGAGTTCTACTATTCGTATACTGATGTTTCAGAATGCCTGACCTTAAAATTCATTATCATATGCCTTAGCCTCCGTGAAGGACTCTTTCTTAATCATTTTGAATGAAATACAATACAAATGAAGTAAATGCAATATGAGGGATTAAAATAGATCTTACACATATGTGTAGTAAAAATATTCTTAGGGCCTTTAATTCTGTACTGTCCTTGGCTCTGATTTCCACAGTGGCTCATTGCCATCTTGGAATGGCACGAGGTAATAGCAAAAGCTTTCTTGTGTTCTGTGTACTGAAGTTGGAAAAAAAAAATTAAATTGCAGAGAGAAAGAAACAGTATACTATAGTTTTGTATTCATGTACTCTTGCTTTCTGTCTGTACTGCGCTTTATGGAGCTATGCAAAACCTCACTGAAACAGTTGCATGATGTCAAGGTTACAAACCTAGCAATCAGGAAATGCAAAAGGTGGGGTTGCACATAACAGCACAATTATTTCACTTGCACATGTGAAATATTCAGGATAATTATGCTAATAAACATGTCTTTAGAATAGACTGTGTGCACCTTAATCTAACCGTGAAATGAAAAGATTTTTGTTAGGAATGACACACATTCAACATCCAAAAATCGTCTGTAGTTTAATAACTTCCAAAATGACAACATTACAGCATGAACTAATTTCTTAATACAAAAAGGCACACTGAAGAGTTTGGTAACTTTTATTAATTTATAGTCTAATTTTCTGAGTTAAATTTAATTAACAAAAAAATTTTGCCTATTTCAGCCACAAGGCTTTCTTACATCTTTCAGCTTCACTAACATCATTGAACACCTCCCTAAGTTTTGCATTATGAGGATGTGGAAGAGCAGTCAGCAGTTGAAAGTTTACTCCAAACCCCTGGAAAGTCATCAGAAAGGCATTTGTTGGTTTTAGTGGATTGGGATTAAGTCCAGAATAAATATCTAATGATATCAAAATACTTGCATATTCATAAACATTTGAAAATTACTTTGTGAGCAAAATCTTTATTTCTGATAACCTGCGCTCTCACAAAAGAGGGTCATTGGCTACCAGCTAATCCTAGGTTATGCTCGTAACATTGCATGCCTAGGAAGACAAGAGAATGGTAAACAAAATGTGGGATTACTCTTGCCAAAAGCTTTGTCCTCACCCTAGCGGCTACTCCCCACACTTTCGGATCATTAGACCTGAAGTTAAACTTTCTCTTGTTTTTCACCCCATGCATGACCTTCACTGCTGCTCAGTCAAAACATTTTCACGTGCACCTTCCGTATGTAAAAATAGGGTAGTTGTCACTTTTGCTCTCAGTTGTTCTAGGAGGGGAAGACTAAAGAGTTTACCCTCCCACTAAACTGGTGATGAAAGATATGTTTTAACAGCAGTTTAAACTATAAACTATAAATTTGCAGAACTTCAGAGTACCACAAAGACCTGTATAAAGTCCAGGGACCCAAACTGTAGAACAACTCACAAATTTGTAAGCTGTATTTTAATAGGAAACTCCTATTTAATACAAGAACAAAGGACTAAACATTTGGAACTACTTGTATTGCTGATATATACAGTTTTATGCTTACCATAAAAAGTTACACTTTAAGAAGTACTAGAGCCCATATTATAATGTGCGTGTAAATATGAAGCTAAGTCTGGTCCAAGTTTCCTAACTGCCCAGACTCAACCAGTCTCACAGAATGAAAGCCACAAATACTAGGACTGAGTCTAGCTTCTTCCTCCTGTTGAGCCTGAAATCTTTTCACTGTGCAGCGCGGAAGAAGTAACAGCAAGCCCTGGGGACGCAGGGCTGAAAGGCAGAAACTAACATCTGAGCAGTGGCAAGGATCAACTTCTTAAACGGTCTTTCCATTGCAATTAACTGCATACCAAATCTCAGCCAAATGGTGGCTAATAGCAGGGATGAAGTTTAACCTGTTTGACTTTGCACTGAAAGGGATGAGCGCCACAGGTAGCCTCACTTGCAGTGAAGTACGGACAGGAGATTTAACAAGCTACTACTTGTCAGCTCTTAATTAGCAGCTCCCATCAGAGCAGCAGCACCCAACTGCACACCGTCTGCTTCCGTGCAAAGTCCAATTCATTAGTTAAATTTTCAGAAGCATCATATTTTCCTTGGAAGATAGTATTTAACAGCTAAAGCATGGCAAGATTTGTCTACCTTTCAGTTGTTTCTGTCTGTAGGGACATTTTCTAGCTGAACTTAGTACCTGATAGTGTCTGCTAAATTGGATGCAAGCAGCAGGTCAGGAGGTTCCTTGGGCTAAATCCCTAGACATGCTGCAAGGTGTTTTTTGTTTATTTTGACTTTCAGTGCAGATTTCCGTATCCCCTACTATTGCAACAGACAGCTGCACAGCGTTTGATTTGGCCAAGTGTGTGTCTAACAACTAGTATCCTTGCTGCTTTGACAGTAAGTCTGGTTTGCCGCTGCTGTAACATTGCCACCGCATGGCAATGCACACTTTGCTACGGGCTTTGAGAAGATAAGCCATGCTGTGTGTATTCACAAGATAAAACACAGTTTATTGAGCATGCTTGTTCGCTGTTCCTGGGTAACATTTAGCTCTTGAAGAAAGTTGTGTGCAATAAAGTGGTATACTTTTCAAAATGTTGTACATAGGACATTCAAGAGGGGTTTAAAATATAAAATACAGTAAAACCTTTCTCAGATTGCACTGAGGAAGAGGTAGAGAGTTGGAAATTGAGAAGATAAATTATTTGCTTTGGGCCCTGTGTGAGCGAGTGTGAGACGGAAGCGTATGAGCTGGCACATGAGCCACACAAACCTTCCTTTATTAGGAGAATCCTTATATTCTGAAGGTCCCATGGGTGTCTACAAAACCTGGAGACACATCCTGCTGATAGAAATTCTTAGATTCTTAGGCATCTTTTGTTTGCCAATCTTTCTCTAAGAAGCTGCATCCTACCATAAACTTGCTAGCAGAACGTGACAGAAATGGCATAAAGCAAATGATTTTGTATGGACAGGGAATACCATAGCTAAACTAAGCATGATGGCTGGCAAATCACAAGTGGGAAATTAATGTTTGCTTCAGCTTTTAGTTTTTCTTTCCAGGATATTGAAATGAAAGCTATAACAAAAGAGGGGGATGAGAAACGTCTTCAAGCATTTATATGTAAATATACATTTCAGTATTGTGGTTTTAAAGAGCCTCTGGAGTTCTAACTTCTTTCAAACACTGCATGGATGAATCAGCCTGTTTTGGTATTTAACCTCTAAGCCATAGATTCTTACACATACTGACATGCACTGGATGTTTATGCTTGTTCTGGTGTGTGTGTGTGCGCGCACGCGCGCACCAATGCATAAGCAAATAATCAGCAGTAGTAAATATAGATTTAAGAATCTAATATGTCTCCCATTAAACTTTAAACTATTATTTGCATGAATACATTGTGCATGTTGAAGCACTGGGAGCATTTTCTGTTGCTTGGAAGTAGCACTCCTAAGCATTTTATGAACTATTAACAGTCTGATATAAGTTTTTTATAATAATATAGAAAACTTCTCATATTTGTTCAGGAATGCAGGGAGTAGGCTGTTGTGGTTAGTTTTACCATGGAGGAAGAGGGACTGCAATGAACAGTGAGAAATATGCCACAATCTTTTAATCTTTTTCTTTAATTCAAAAAAGTTCTGTATTTCTTCTACACTATGCCATTAAAAGATTGAAATTATGCTAAAGTGGTCTCGGCTTTTTGGAAAAAAAACCCACTATTTTTAGGTTTTTGGAAGCATGGTGTGTAGGAACTGCTGTTTCAATAGTGGAGCGTCAACTCTTGAGTTTAACAAAAGTGCCCTTAAATAACCAAAAACCAAAGACATCAAAAGGGGAAAAAAAGTTATAAATGATAAAAAAGATATAAAATTGAAACGTAGGTTATTTGAAGGCAGAACACCTGCTAAAATTATTGTATCTTACCAAAAAAAAAAAA
>VZSZ01000142.1:281543-402376 GCA_013398815.1 Ibidorhyncha struthersii | reverse complement strand
TGTGCGATTGCTGTGTCCCACGTGTAAGAATTCTTACCGCTTTTAATTCCAGACGAACAGTGGGGAAGAGCATGGCTGTGCCCGTGAGAGCAGTGGTGGGAGCAGGGGCCCAGCCAGGAGGGAGCAGTTCGGGCGGGCATCCGCACCAGCTGCCTTTTGGGGGGGGTTTCTTCAGACCAGGCCCAGTCTGGTCCCATGGAGGCATCTCCCTGTGGCGGCTGGGGCCTGGGAGGGGCATGCCTGTACCACGGCACAGGGCATAGCGACTGCATGCTCTGAGCCCACACGGTGTCACAAGGATGGGGCGAAGGGGTGGTCAGGAGTTTCATTCCAAAAGTGCACTCCAAAGGAAACGGGGAGCTTGTAGGGCCTTTGCAGGGAGAGGCCTTCCTCTGCCCACCGGTGACCATCTTAGGATGCAGCTCTGCAACCACACGGCTTCAGGAACCCGTCATTACAGCAGTCCTTTACTCTCCCTCTCCCTGTCTCAGAGGTGGACTTCTTCTCCCTGCCTGGAGGAACGAGGGAATTCCTTAGCCCCAAAGGTCAGCCTGGGATGTGGGGCCGTGCTGAGGTAGCAGATGGGTTCCCCGGGGCCCTGCCCTGTGCTGGGGCCCTCGGGCCCAGGCGTGGCAGGGGTGTGAGAGAAAGCCCCTCCTTCCCCTCTGCCAGGCACGCCGAGTGCAGCTTTCAGGCGGGCGGCCATATGCCGGGCTGCCAAAAATAACGGTTATTTTTGAAGTAGTTGGGATAACAGGACCCACTTAATTTATTCTGAAATCGTAAACTGAGAACTGTTCTGTTGTTTCACACTGCTACCAGGGTCGAGAAGGTTGGCTGTTTCCTCCTTGATCCTTGCACATGGACGTGATACTGCGTAAGAGGCTCCATGTCCAGCCTGTCGACTGCTATATCAGCTAACAGCTTTTAAAGCAGATACTTTATAGACACCTAGAATAAAAAGAGTGATACCACTTTTAGTCAAGGAGTTTTATGTTAAGATAGGGCTGCAAAGATCGTTGTGTTAGTGTATAACCCTTCTTTGTATTTTACAGGTCTGTTTTCCTTACAAGTTATATTCTACAAATAATCATATGTTTCTTTTATAAATTAGGAGGAGTTTTTCACTTGTAATGTCCTCATGTTCTGTGAAATGAATGCAACGGAGCTCACAGGGGTGCAGGGCCTTTACCCACTATTCCCAGCAGAGGCTTTCTTTCTCTGAATCATTCTTAGTCGATGCTATCTACTGGCTGTCACTCTTAGTTGTGTATCTGTCATATTCCCTCTTATCCTTCCCTCAAAAATGTATTCTTGGCCTTTCTTTTCTGGGAGACCCATCCAGTTGCCCTTGCATTAAATCCCAGTGGGAAGAGATTTCTAAAGCAGAAATGTGGGGTCGATGGGTGACCACACTGTGTCTCTGCGAGCGCCGCTCTGTTCTGCCTTTCCCTGTTATCTCCAGCAGCCAGAGGTGCCTCACGCACAAGATAAAATTACAACAGGAGGTCCACATATCACTTCACATCAACTTTTTTATTTTCTTTTTTTTTTTTTAACGGGCTACGTAACATTAGGTATAGTGCTTTATTTCATTACACCTGTAGAATGAGTGAGCGTTGCTGAGCTAATAATGGATCTGAAACTTGACAGCCCTCTTTGACAAGTACCTGTAGGTTCCACGGACTTGCAAATTACATTGCTGCAACTGATGGAATACTCAAATCTGTTTAATTTTTGTGAATTTGAGTGGAGGGACACTTTTAATACTTAAATTCACATCTTTAACGTTGCACAGATGGTGTAATGTTTTTACATTTTCTATATTATTTTGGGTTACTGAAGTTAATATTCTGCTAGCTACAAGTACCCGTGTGCATACCAGAGAGTTCATTTTGAGGACGGAGCTCTAAAATAAATTATAGACCTTGGTAGGAGTCATAAATCAGTCATTTTTTTCATTGAGAAAGTGGTGGCACTGGAAGAAAGTTATTTAGTGATCAAAATGCATCGTTAAGCTTTTAAAAAGGAATTCTGTGCCTGTAGTAGAGCTGTAGGCGATTTATGGCTTATCTGTACTCATTGCCTTGAGCTTTTGGAAAATTTGTAAACAAAGCCAGATGCTCATTATGTTCCCATTCAGGGTTGGTTAGATGGGTAAATGCCATCAGAAGCACTTTGGTCCTGTTGGGTTTTAGCTTGTTACAGGAAATGGAATTGCTCCAAAATATTTTTTTATATATTTATCATCCATGAAAATATACTTGTAGTTTGTGCACATACAATGGATTTTTTAAAATAGTTGTAAACTATAAAAATACGAAAGTAATCCTCTGAGAACTATATTGTATACTAAACTGTGGGTCCAGCTTTTTCTCTGTGTCAGAGTTCATACTTAAACTGTGTGATGTAGTCAAGCACCACTCGCCCTTTTTAAGGGTTTTGGGCAATGTAGGAGGCTGTGGAAGCTTCAGGCTAGGGTTGTTTCTGCTTTTTAAGAAATTTTAGGGAACTGAAATGTGAACTAAGTGACTTTTCGTAACCAGTTTGATAAGTTAAGTTGTTTGCTATTGATTTGATAATTTTTACTGCTCGCCTTTTGTTTTCTGTATAGATTATGTGATGTGAAAGGGGTTCTTGTAAACTACTTTTTTTTTGGTTTTTACTGCTCTTTAAGCATAAGAAAATGTACTGCTGTATACAAATTGAATTGCTATAGGTTAACAAAATTTTCCTTGTAACCATATTTATTGCAATATGATCATCATCTAATCCATTTCATAATTCATGATTAACTTTTTGGTGTATTTTTTTTTATTTATTGGCTGCAGCTGACCAAGTAAACAGGTCATGGCACGCTTAACGAAGAGACGACAGGCAGATACAAAGGCTATCCAGCATCTTTGGGCAGCTATAGAAATAATCCGGAACCAGAAGCAAATTGCTAACATTGACCGTATTACAAAGTAAGTGATCTGTTCCAAAAAAAGTCTTGATGAGGGGGAAGGTTGATGCTATTAAAAGCCCTGGGAAACAGACAGTAAACATTGTGAGAGACTGTGAAACAGTTACATGCACTTCTGTGTTACTAATTATCTAATTATAAAAAAAACCCTTATAGAACTGAGCACCTAAAGATCCTGAAGTGAGGTTTAATCCATTGAATTGAGGTCTTATTCACCCTGTACTTATTTTGTATAAGTGTCCTTAGGAATATGCAATATTTATAGTATGCAATAAATATAAATATGCAATATTTATAGTACTTGAACAGAGTTTAGCATGTCAGACCTGTACTCAGTAGCTTGGTCAAAATACGAGAAGCAGATATAACAATTAAGGAGAAAAGGGCAATAAAATCTGCAAATAGTCTAATTCTGTATGAGAATGTGATAGGCCAGTGGAGAACTCTTTCCAGAAGGCAAAAAAAACCCCTGAAGTTGAAGTGTTAGGTTGCTCAAACAAATAAGAAGCCATATTTGCTAAGGTGGGCATAGGATGCTATCAACAAAGACATGAGAAGATTACCACCTATGCCTAATACTATTGTTAATATTAAAATATTCTTCAAAATGTATTAGGTGCTGTACATACAGAGAAATATACATCTTTTGTTATGTGGAGCTTGCAATATGTAAAAAGGTCTACAATATTAAAATAGCTTTTGAGATAACTTGGAGTAGTCACTGTAATAAAAACTGGGGGAGATTTTGTGCCTTTCTCTGTTTTGTCTGCATTTCCAGGCCAACACGTATGTCACATTTGTCCAAGTAATCAATATGAATAATTTAAAAGAGCGAAAGTAGCCAGTTGGCAACTCTTCATTTGCCAGAACCAATGTGAACTGATAATGAGGCCAGAGACCACTAAAGTGGAGAGTTATAAACAGTGCAGGTGACTAACGAAGTGAAAATCATTACAACATGATCCACTGACAGTTAGGAAGCTCTGAAGTGGAAGTGACAGTCAAACTGGCTTCATAAGTGGAAGAAGTGTAACAGTTCAGGTTTTCCAAACATAGTGAACAATAAAGGAGAAAGAAAAAAGGTCATGTCCCAAATGAATTAGTGTGCACCTGGCTCCTACAACAAAGAAAAAAGCACCATTAAACCAAAATCACCTTCCCAGAGATAGAGAATTCCAAGAGGGATCGAGAGGGAGCTTGTATTTCAGGGAATTCCACTTTTGAGATTGCACTTAAATTTCAGAATGCTTTAAAGCATATATATTTTCATCATGTCTCCAAGGACACAAGTGGGTAAACTAATGCTATACACTTTCCATTTTAAAATTTCAAATTACTTGCTCCAGGCCATATATTAGCTGAGTTTGTTAGCTGTTTATGCTCTTTTTATATGTAATAAAAAGAGACAGGCAAGTCTAGCTGGGGATTCATCCCACTCTTATAAGAGATGCCTATTTTAAGATGGTGCAAATAACATTTAGCTTGGTAAAGTTAGGTAAGACGAATCCTATCATTACAAACAAGGTTGAGAAAACAAGTTATTAGACAGATATTAGAAAAAGAAGTACTGCTCTTGGTAACTGAAGAGTAGTTTGATTTTTTTAAAAACATTCTAGATCCAGATTGTATGACTCATCTCTAATCAGAAGAAAAATAAGTGACTAAACAGAGATGCAAGCATCCTTAGTACTTTGAGAAAGATGTGCGAGGTGTTAGCAGTGAAGAGTAATCTAAAAAGTACTTGGACATTGTAAATGTTCGGCATGCACATCAGTGACAATAGTGATGAACAGTGATCTAGTTTCTACTATATCGTATTTTTAAGGAGATAACTTTTGACAAGGAAAAGATAAGGACCTTTGAGTTGATTTTACAGTACTAGTCATTGATGAAGAAACAGATTACTTAGTAAATGAGTATGCATATTACATAATATTCAAAATAAAATTCTGAAATTAGCAGGGCATTAGAATATCTCTTCTGATGAAAACTGAGCAGCTGATGTATTCTTCCAGGCTGAAAGATCATTTGGTGAAGTACAACTGCAGTTCCTTAAAGGATAAATCAGTGTCTGGGCCCGTAGGCAAATGTATGAATAATAAGAAAGATCAAAACCAAACAGCAATCAAAAGTGAAAATTATGACCATATGACCATATATACATAGTTGGAGCTAAAGGGAGGATTCTCATAGTATTATTAGGATTAGTAACATTTTTTAAAAGTGTTAATACCTCTTGGGATTGACTGAAAGAATGGCTTTGCACATTACAAGTATTTGTCAGTAATAATGACAATGAAATTTATGGAAGCATGCCTTATTCCTGAGTAAGGATACAGAAATACAGCAAGATAATCTTTCTTTAGAAATACGTGTTTAAGGTAAGTGGCAGTCATCATACCGTGTCATATAGTGGATGACAAATGCATACTTTCAGAGAACTTCACAAGTTGAAAAGGTGATTTGTGATTCGATTTTTTATTTTATTTTCTTTTTGCTATAGTTTGAGAGTTCATTTGTTGCTAGAGACAAGTTGTCCTGTATATTTTGTGACCTGTTAGTCCAAACACCTTCAGAGCAGAATCTCTATTGCTCTTCATCAGATCGTTTGCTACTTTTGGGCAAATCTATCTGTTGGCTTTTCTCCTAACCAGCAGCTCAGCACGTTTTTCTCCCTTTCCTGATGTATTCCTGTTTATTTCATTTACTTCTTGTTTTTCTTAGTCTTCTGGTGCTGAATAGAAGCCACTGTACATATCAAGGAGCATTTACTTTCTGTGACCAGGGAGGAAACATTGGTAATATGAAAGAGGTTTCGTTGTTTATAGATTATGAACTCTTTCAACTCAATATGTAGGAAAGACAAATTTATGTAACACATTAAAATATGTAAAATGTAACCTGTGCACTCTGTGTATAATTGTTAAAAAATACACAGGGTAAAGAAAGACTTCCAGAAGATACTGGCAATGGAAAGTATGCAAGAAAAATCTATAGAACTAGCCACGCATTTTCTGTAGAGAACATAAGAGTGGGAGGATAGTGTAGGAAGAGTCAAGAACACTTGAAGGTACTTCTAATATTGTCAGGAAAAACCTATAAGGAAAGAGGCTCTTTAATTAAAAGTAGACTAAATCGAGTATGCTTTGCTTTTTAAATCGATGAGGAGGAAAAGCAAGAATAGAAAAATGCATGATTAGAAACTGATTGAAAACTGTCTTACGTTGAGGAAAGGGTCACTTAGAAAGTTGGAATATGCAAGTTAGAACCTTTAAGAAATTAGTTAGTAAGCTTACTGAACTTTTGGCAATTATTTTAGAAAAGTCATTGCATGCAGAGACATGCATTAAGAAACACAGGAAAGGTGTCTAGTTTTGAAGGAACTAAAAATGTGTGTGTGGAAAATGGCAAGAATATGACACTCTTAATTGGAGTATTATATGCATACTTAAATGAAGGCATTGGTAGGGAAGAGACCACGCTGCACAGACTTGATGTCTCCAAAAAATATCAACAAATCATTATATGAAAGATATTCTGCAGTTTTAGTGATTATACAGGGGGGAACATTATAGTTGGAAATGTACTTTCTATTGGTTGGAGATAAGCATTCTTCAGTAGCTTGACAACTAAATTAAAGACTGGAAACTGACACTAACAAGAAGTAAAAGTGTAGTGAATTTAAAGGAATTAGTACTAAAAGTGCAAACCCCCTTTTGAAAAGAACTTTAAAATATATGTAAGTTCCTATCTTTGTACATAGGCTTCAGTGTGTTCAGTGCATTTTTATTTAACGGTAAAGCTCATTTGAAGGTAGTGGTAACATTTCTGTAAAGGTATGAAAAATAAATATTCTCACCCAGCTTATGTTGTCATAGTGTATCTCAAGTCAATGAATTAAAATAATTTGAAATCTAACTACTAGAAATATCTAACATTTCTAAATATCAAATTAATTAATAACAAAATGATATTTCTAAGAGATATTTCAAGAAATATGACTTACTTATCCGTCCAGGCTTGATGTTGAGATAATTTGACCCTAATAGGTCAATTATTTAGACCAGTATTATTGGTATGAGAATCATAGAATCATAGAATGGTTTGGGTTGCAAAGGACCTTAAAGATCATCTCGTTTCATCCCCCTGCCATGGGCAGGGACACCTTCCACTAGACCAGGTTACTCAAAGCCCAACCTGGCCTTGAACACTTCCAGGGATGGGGCATCCACAGCTTCTCTGGGCAACCTGTTCCGGTGTCTCACCACCCTCACAGTAAAGAATTTCTTCCTAATATCTAATCTCAGTCTCCTCTTTTTCAGTTTAAACCCGTTACCTCTCGTGCTATTGCTACACTCCCTGATAAAGAGTCCCCCTCCATCTTACCTGTAGGCCCCCTTTAAGTACTGGAAGTGTTAGTTATGCTGTAAACACTAGCAGAGAAATGGCTTCCCATATCTTGTGAATTCTCTATCAGAGCGCAGCTTGACAAATTGTTCATCCCTAAAAGTGTGTTAAAAATTATAATTATGCTTTGACTTTCTGTTTTTTCCTCATTATCTTCCATCTGTTTTGGATTTGGGGTAACCTCAAAAATTGATTCTACGGAATAAAATGCCTTAAAAGACACTGGAAAAAAAGGCATGCATATTTAAATGAGTGGGACAAATTATTGACTTTCAGTTTCATAGCAGATTGGTAAGTATTTCTGTACAGACATGTTTTTAAAGTTCTCTTTCTTTGGCTACTCCAATCTTCCAGTTTCTTTTATAGGGTTTTCTTTATAATTCCCTTGTAGGTAATTGGACTCCTAAGATTTAATTAACTATTAATTAAATATTTACCCTTTTTCTCACAGGCTATTGGGTTTCCTCAGTAGCAATTTATGAACATTTCATGATCTTTATGATTAGTTCAGAGTTCATTATCTACTAAGTTAATGTTATTAAAATACTCAATTGGCAAATATGGTGTTCTAGAACTATTATTGTCCACTTTTGAGATTTTGTCATTGTAAACAGATAATTATTCTAGTTTCTAAACTCTTCCATGAAGACTAATGTGAAGAACCAAAACATAATTCTTTCCTTCCGTACTTCCTTCCTCATATTTTTTTCTCTCTCCCTTTGATGTGTTTCATGATTTATTTAGTTGATTGGCTTCTCTCCCTGTCTTTTATGAAAGCTGTGTCTATACTGTCTTTGTGAACTGTGACAGGGAATGCCATGGCACCATGTGGAGCAGATATGCTGTGGCCACATTGCATTGCCTTTGGCTCATGTAGTGTTTCTTTGGCCCTGACATATTCTTTGTTTGTTTTATACATGTGTGTGGTTCCTCAGTTCTAAGCGCCAAAAATAATACAGCCCACAGCAATGCTGTTCTTGAAACTTGAAGCTAGGGGCATGATAGTTTGCCATTGGGCATGATGTGAAGGCATCTGAGGACACATAGCGTGCTGGAACAGTGTTGGAGTGCCCTTGGCAGTAGGAGCCAATCTTGGCATGGTTTACATCCATGTTCTCTCTCAGGAGCAAACTAGCCTCTTGGCCATGCTTTGCCTTTTTCCCAGGAGGAACAAGTTGGCTTTCTCCAGAATGGAGCCTGAGAATGAGTTACTTTGGGAATGAAGCCAAGAGTGACCATAGTCCACAGAGTAGAGGTATCCCAACTTTTGCAGGGCTGAAGCTGATGGGAAGACCATTAGCTAGGATAAAACTGATATGCTATAATTGGAGTATTTGTGTTATTTTCAAATAGAGTGAAACTTCAGTTCCATCAATCAGAAAGCTGTTACACAGCATTGGTGATACAGGAAAATGTCTTTTTTGGGGGGTAAGTAGGTAAAAAGACTCTCATCTTTTTTAATTGGCTTTCAAACGGAATGGTCCAGTAGTAGGTCCCTAAATAACCATTTTTCCTGTATTTGTTCTGTGGACTCATTTTTGTTATGTTCTAATTCAATGTAAGTGCAGGTAAGTCAGAACATCTAAGAGAGATGAGCAGATCCCAATCCTATATGGAGTAGACTCTGTCTGTCCCTTGTTAGCTTTGTGCGGACTGACATTAATCAGCGTTGATGGGATAGCATGCCAGAAAAGAATTACTCAGTATGAAAGATTACTGTAAAATGATGAGATTTTCAGGTCCCACAGTTAAGGTGGGGTTGCTAGCAGTTGTAGATTGAGTATGTGCCCCTCTCAGTTTGACATCTAGTTCTGGGAGGGGGATTTCTTCTCCAAATATCACTCTTATGAAATTTCTCCGGTCAGTGTCTGAGAATAGTTAAAGTTAAGGGTCTCTCCCATCCATAAATCCAGGGTTTTTTTGGCCTTAGTTCTTCTGCGGTTCTCTTTTTAGGCTGTCTGCTTTAACAGAAGACAATTTCTAGAAGCACTGATTAAAGCAAAGATGAGAATGAGCAATTTGAACAGGTAGAGAATAATCACAAGAGAGTATAAATAAGAAAATTAGCAATTTGAAAGGGTAGGGAATAATCACACATATCTATAAATAAGAATATGCAATGCAGTGGCAAGAAAAAAGAAAAAACAAGATTCTTGCAGTATTGCTTATTTGAAGCTCAGAAACTTGTTAGAAAAAATCTGTCACTATTTATAGCACCTTTGATGAAAATTTAAATCTTCCTAGTATTTTGCATGTTGCAACTAAATGGTCATGCATAAACAAAAATAGTAAGCCGTAAGAATGATTGGGAGAGCAGATTACTCTGGATTTATACCTAGATAATCCTGTTGTTTAACTTTACATGAGCAGAAGTATTGTAGCACCTGGTATTTCTTTGAATGAAATGAAAGCTTAGAAATGTTTTTCTGCTCTGTTTGTTGCTTATCCTTTGTCAAGCCGTTCCCTAAAATATCTGTCTTTTTGTTATCGGAGAGTAGGCTTATCTGAAAAGAATTGTTTGAAGTGAAACACCCTCCTGTTACACAGAAGAATGCAGTGGTTGCTTGAGTTCGCTTTTAACCAGTGTTACTGGCTCCTTTTCCACATCTTTACATCATCCTCATGTATGTTTCAAATGTGACCATGTGAAGCAAATAGTATTATTAAAAGCAGCTCTTCAGAATCTGGTACATGTTACTCAAACCCTGGTCAGTGGTACTATGGTGGAGAAGGTCAATATTGAAGGAGGTGCTCAAGAAAGCTCACATTTTACTAATTGGAAAAGGATGAGGAAGGACAGTACAGTGAAGTTTCTCTCCATGCCATGCAGTTTGTAATTATGCAAGGGTAAGCAAAAGTGTGGAGTACAAGGTCCTACAATAAGCAGCATGATACTACTTCCTCAGCAGGTTGCTTCGAGTGGCAGCCTGTCTACTGTGTGTTCACCTCTGAGAAAACTGAATTCAGTTTGCATTGGGTTGGCTTAATTATAGTTATATGCGTTGCAGAAGACAAACTCAGAAACACATCACCAACTGATGACAGGGTAGAAAAGTCTGAGTTTTAAATACCTCTTTATGTGTTTTCTGTTACAGTCAAGGACAAGGTACTTATTTCTGTCTGAGTCCACTAAGTCAATCTCCTTTTCCATTTCTTTTACTTTCCTTCTCTGTTTCCCATGAAAAACTTCAGTTGCTTCTTTTAGCCCCAAACCAATGTTTTTTTCTGTTTTCATAACACTATTTTTATGTTAAACGAAGATGAACTAAGTCTAGAGATTTAAAGCTTGTAAATCCTTACTTATAGATCATCATGGGAGAAAAAAAAAGTCTTCTGTGCTTTTTCAGCAATTTTTTGATCAATTTGGTTAAAAATCACTATATTAATAAAACAAAAAGCAATCTAAAACTGATCATTTGACTCCCTAATAAGAAAAATTTTAGTAAAAGTACTATTTTGGTCATATAGAAAAACCTCTTCATTATGTGTACGTAACTATCAGTTACAAGCATAGCAAAAGATTGCATAGAAATATGATGGACACCAAAATGGTTGACTTGTTTGATACATTGATTTTTTATCCTGATGGCTTTGTGATGAGGTTAAATGGTGTATTCAGATTGAAATTTTCAGACATTTTCAAAAGTTCAGATATATGCTGTAAAGTAATAAAAAGAACACTGAAAACTGCAGATGTGCAGGAAAGTACAGGGAAGCTCACCAGCTTTTGCATCATAACCAAAACACAATTTTGCCTGTAAATGTGTACGAGACTGACCAGTGAGGTAGTATTCAGCAAGCCAGTAAGGATTTTTAACATACATATTCAAGGAAATGTTGAAGAGAAGTGAGGAACTAAACTAAACACTCACTCTTATAAAAAGACCCTTAAGAAAGAATGACAGATTGTCATTGAGTGCATAAGGAATGTTCACAATGGCATATGTTCATTAAATTTCACTTGTGTTACCTGTAGATAGCTACATTTGTCGTAAAGCTTTTCTGTCTTTGTTTATATGGTGTTTAATCTTAATTTTGTTTGTGAGTTCATAATGATTTTCTGGTTTGGATAATATGTAACTTTAATATTGCTGATATTAATGGTCCATTTTAAGAGCTGCTTTTAGGCATTTCTGACTAAGGAGGGTGGAAGCAGGTATGACAGGAAAAAAAACGTAAACTTTTCTTGGAGAAAGGCTATAAAGAACCTAGCTGCATTTGCTCTGAGTAGTAGTGGGATAAAAATTTCTTGAGTTGGTAGATTTCCTTCAAGTGTCATCTTGAGTTTATAATGCATATTAATAATTATTCTTTTTCCCATTGAGTTTTTCCATGATAATTTCTTCAATTTGTGTAACGATTCTATTTAAACACATTAATTAAACTGATTAAAGGTATACATAAACCAAATAGATATATTAAGCAGTGTTGTTTGTGATTTGTTAGGGATAATCGTTCCTTCGACTTGGTACTGAGCCACTGTCCTGCCATGTGATAAAGAACATTGCTACCTGAATTTCTTGGTCTGCTTCTCAGTGCTGGCTGTCATGAGACTAGTTCTGTGCCTAGTGTAGAAAACTCTTCACCATGGGACTGACAGAGATTCCTCCAGCCTTGCCACCTTCTTTTCCTGCTTTATGCTGACTGCATGGAATGGAAAGGATGCTGTAGCCAGTTGTGCAACCATTATGCCTGTAGGGGTTTAGCATAAAAGGCTATTTTGTTGAGGACTAGAGCTTGAGGTGAGGCTAAGCTTTTGGTTTATTTGCTTTGATCAGAAATATTAGCGCATACATATCTAGCTGCTACAGTTCATTCTGCTCAGATGTTCTAACGAATTTTGCTTGATCAGTTTTCCTTATCTAATAATTCTCTTAAGAATGATCTTATGTGGTGTTGTTAGTGAGGCAGTTTTCTTATCTCAAAGGTCAATGTTCTTCATTGATTCAGTAGGTGAAGTTATCTCTGGGCTGAACATGAGTATGACTGATATATAAAATGATTCATACTAACAGCACAAACACATGGTTATTAACAACAGCCATACTCCTTGTTTGATGTTGCTAATGAGTGCCAACTCATTTAAACTCTTCTTACTGTTTACTATAAAAATTGTAATATCCAATATTTAATACTTTTCATAGATAATACATGAAAACTATGAACACCAGTATAAATATTGAGAAGGAAGGTGGTGGAAGTGTAACTGACTTGAAAATCCCTACCTGCATTTTCGTTTTAATGAATATTCTCATATTTCTATTAATATTTTTGTAAGTTGTGGAAGTTTACACAGAAAAATACATAATGGGCTATCTTTATTTCTAATTACTAAAAGCAAACCAATTTACTTTTTATGTCACAACTAGTATTGATTTTTGCTTGAATCATAACATCTTGATAACATTTGAAAGTGAAACTTCTATCTTATGTTTGGTTTCCCAAACCATGACAGCTGTAAATAGACGTGGCTTTCTGTTAGAAGTAAAAGATAAAAATGAGAGTGACATGGCCATTTAACAGGTTGTTATCTGGCCTGGAAGTGCTCATCAAGGCTTTTTCTGTAACCAGTGGAGAGAGAATGATCTCCAAAGCACTACTCATACCATCTATTTTAGGCTGCAGTCTCATATTCCCATTCATATAAACAATATCATCACCAAAAGCAGCAGCCCTGCCCTGATGGCTTTTCCAGCCATTGTGCTGTTCCCTAGCTGGTAATTATGTGAACATTTTTGTGACAGTGTGGTGATTTTGAAACTCAGCCAAGTTAAAACTAATCTCACCAAAAAAAAAAGTTTTTGTTACTTCTAACCCAGATAAGAATGGAAATTGAATTAGATAGAAAACCCTGAAAAACTGAATCATGAAAGCACTTGAATGTATATTTTTTAAGCAGTTTTGAATTAAGACACTGAATATGAGCTGACTAAATATTTCATTTGCAAGGTATTAGCCAGGATGTTATATTCTGAGTCATGTATTACTTGTTTGTCTCTTCAGTACATCAACCGTCCACAGAAAAGTGCTGCATGGAACAGTGTATACACAAGTGTTTTTACATATGCATGGAATGCCACTGAATGGTTAGTGCTCCTGTTTGCCAGTAGCGCTCAGTCCACATACATGTACATTACCAGCAGTATCACGTGGAACTTTTTAGGTTCGAAAAATGGGAGTAGAACCCTTTTTTAGGTAAGTTCCTCCTTAAGAAGGTGATAGTAGTTCTGAAAGGGAGATTTTTGCAGATAGGGATTGAATAGCTCAGTACCTTAATTGCTTACTTTTCATGGTCATATTGTCAGGTTACACTATCGTAAGTGTATAGTGAAGTTGCATGAGTGAGAATTTAAATGACTGAAATAAGGAATTACCTGAGTGAAAATTACCTGGTTTTGACAGAAATGACCCAGGTGATTAACATTATAAGAAAATGCATGGTGCCTGGAGTATCTAACTTGCACAAACAAGATTACTCCTTAGCTTTGTTTTAACAGCAGCAGAAGAAACATCGGGCAGATCTTAGTTTCATTGAGCTGCTGAATCTCACTATTTCACTATCAAGTTTATGCGTTCTTTTTGTTTTACAAAAACACTACACAAAACTAGATTCCATATTCATGCAAATGCTGTATTTCTAGACTATGAAGGAGAGATGAAACAAATTTTAAAATCTTTCCTATTTAGATAGTGCATGTCTCTTCAAAATGAATATTGCAGATACCGACGTCCGAGGGAAAAGAAAATTCATAATTTCTCTGTAATTCAGTTTCTCTGTGTCCCACACTTGGAACTTTGGACTGCACAAAATTTAGATCATATATAATCAGTGTTTCATTGCACTGGCAACAGCTCTGTCAATGCCTGTGTGGTCTATGCAGTGTGCTGTTAGTACATGGAGTGCAATGGAAATCAAATGCAGCCTGTTCATATACGTGCATCTCTCTGTGAAGTGTAAATACAGAGGAAGAATGTTATGCTTTGGTTGTCTTTTCTTAATGAATTTAATCCAGAATTGAAACTTCAGAAACTGTAAGCCTATCAAAAAGTACCTTAGAAAAGAAAAGTATGCTGCTACAAACACACTGTAAACAGTTTTACTTTCTCTGTGTCTGTATTGTCTTCAGCTCTTAGACCAGCTTTCAGTTTCTGGCAAGCAGGGAATATGTGTTTCAAACATACTGTTTTGAAATAGAAATACCAATAATGTTTAGCCTGTGTTTGGTGAAAGTTGATTTGTTCCACAGCGCTACATCTGGTGGGAGCAGGCAGCCTATGCTTCTGAATTGAGACCTTGAGATACCACTGCAAGCACAAATCTTCACCTGGCTCTCCACAAGGATAGCTAGTGGATTCCTGAGATTTGAGTCTGGGTATTTTTAGTTCGTATGCTATGTAGCTGTATTTAAAAAAAAAATAAAAAAATTGTAGCCACCTCTTCCATTTTTACTTTTAGTATGACCAAGTGACGTATTCTTTGTAAATTAAAAAAGAGTCTTAAAAGAAGTGCTGGGGCCTTGTATAAAACTACTGTTATAACCCAAATCTAAAGCAAAAGGCATTGTTTCTCACCAGAGGTAGGAACATAATACAAAACTAAGAATAGATTTTTGGCTGCTTTCTTTCTGGTTTATATATTATTCCTTAAGGTCTGTCTCTGAATCTGGAACATTTTTATATACCTGTAGGTAACACTGAAAATTAATCGCAGTCTTTCAGTTGATTTTAGTGTGATCTGCTGTATTTTATCAGATGTCAATTGTGAGATGGGCTATGTGTACAAGGAAATCTTAAGACCTCTGTTTCTGCCTGGATGAGTTGCTTAGCAGATAGTCTGCTGCTGCCAGCAGTCTGCTACTTCCCTTCCTATTGTGGAGGGCAGAGGCATCCAGCATAGACAGAGGTAATTGATCAGACCAAGACTACAGTGTTTGCCACTGAAATTAGCATCTGCCTACACTTGTCACTCTGTTGTATTTTATAAAAGGCAGCTATTTCCTATATTTCCTGTATTTTACTATTGTCTTTTACAGAGGTGCTTGCTGTAGCATTTTTTCAGCATTTTCCCTTTGATGAGTTCACATGGCTGAAAATGCAATTCTTTATGAGTCCAGAAAACTGAGATTTTAATTTTTTTTAAATATCTGTGTTAGCTTTCCACCTTAAGTAACCTCGCTTCCTTCCTTACTTGGCCAGCTGTGCTTTTCGGGCCACAGCACATCTGTGCCCATGTAAACCATTCAGTGCATCTCAGTAGACCTCAGTTGCCTTCAAGAGGACTCTTTGGGGGCAGAGTAGCTATTTACGTGCATTATTTTGTGGCCGTATATATTAAGCTCTTTAGGACAGAGTTTGGTTTCATGTTGTGTCTTGCACAGCACCACGCAAGAGTTGTGAGCTGTGTGACAGCTGTAGGCGAAAAGTTCACCATCTGATCCCCTGCAAGTGCCAGCTACTTTTGTATCTGTTTTGCTCCCATGGTGATCACTGCTTTAGAATCTGCTTCCTCCACACCCCTTGGATCAAAACAAACCTTTTCCTTGAGTTTTAAGGTGTGTTATGAAGCACATGTATTAGATGTAGGTTCTGAATAGAAAGACATGCTGAACACTGGCTAGTTGGGAAGATTTTTTTGAAGATTTTGGTGTGAATTGCTCATATGCTGACAGACTTTGATGGTTCTCTAAAGTCTCCTGTATATTGGGAAGGCAAGCAGTTTAGAGGTGTACTCCTGTGGTCCACTTTTGTTTAGCAAAGGGAGGTGGCAAGATCCAGTTGTCACTTAGTAGCGGCATGAGTTATAGGAGTTTCTGCAGTTTGTTGTTGTGAAGGAGAGAGACTGAAAGGGCACGTACCACGTTTCCCTGCATATCATTCCTTCCCTGTCATTGCAAGGTGGCTCAGGTGGGGTGTGCAGCAGATGGCTGTGTGGCTCCTGGATGCCACAAGGCCTGTGAGAACTGCTGGAGTCCTCACCTTCAGCTGTGGTGACCCTTTGGGCTGTCCCTGTCATGTCTGAGAGATGGTCAAAGTTTTAGGATAGGTAACAAGAATAAGGTGTATAAACAGAAGGACATGATATTTTATTGCTGCTAAATTAGAAAAGACCTGACTACTGTTTATCTGCAGTGCTATATAGGTTTAAAATTATTGTTTTCACTTTTTTTCTGGTTGGTATTTTGTGTACTAAGTACAGATGAGCATGCACATACACATACAATCTACAAATCTATTCGTGTTTATCTTCTGTTGTTGTCCTCTGAATTTTTTCTTTTGCTGCCAGACAGGTGTGAACATATATTAGCTATGTGCACATGTGCATTTACCTGATTCTGTTGGTGGTATCTTGTTTCTGAAGGTCAGCCCTTTACGTATACATTTGATGGTGTGACAATGCTGAGTTTTGTTTAAGGGTGGTAATGAACAGCCTACATGCAAAAAGTTCGTACCCTTTGCTTTCCAAGTGGTGTTGCAAGAATTGAAAACATGCTTTAGTAGGCTCTTAGAATTTGATTACAAAAACTGTAATTTTGCTAGATTTGCTAGATTCTTCTGTGCTAATGTCAAGGAGGTTTATGCTGCTAGTTTATAAATGGAGAAAATACTGACCTATAAATACTGTAATACTGAGCAGCAGTTCAGTTGCTCCTGGGTCCTGCAGACAGGCAGCCTCATTTGGTGAGATTTGGAATTTAACATGCAGATTATCAGGCCAAACCTCTTCTTTTCAGCAGACAGACCCTCATTTTATATAGTAGGGATTAGCACAGTTAAATTGTATTTTGAAATGGTTGTTTCAGCCCCCTATCTGATTAGGGCTGGTTGCTGATTTAGGGGATTTTACTTTGTCTCCATGCCTATTCTCACCCATCTGAAAGCGTATTTGCTTTACTTCTCGTGGCTGGCTACATAATAGCAGTATAGGGATTGCATTACACTTCCCAATCTGTCGATATGAAGGACTGGGCAAGAGCATAACAAACCAGTATTGCTTCAACTCCCTGTCTCTAAGGTAAGGCTAATCAGCTTTTGTTGAAAACAGCAATCAGGGATTGCTTTATGTCTCTGAGTTGTTTTTTAACTTCTTGGTGCCAGATGCTTCAGTTCATGCAGTGCCAGGAAAAGACTTGCGCTCACTGGATTAGTAGTGTCACTTTTGCACAAAGACATTTCAATATTGTTTTTCCCTGATCCAGTAATGAGTCTGATGTGGTAGTTAGGACTCCAAACATCATGCTTTCTGTCTCTAGGCTGGAGTTTAACTTATGTTTCCAGCATCTTTCACATGTTGTGGCAATTTTTCACATTTCATTATTAAAGAACTTTAACTCTCTTTTCTGGTTCAAATCCTGTGCCTTAATAGCTTCTTAGTTTAGCTGCCATCCTTCTGGCTGAAAAGAAACAAGATAGAATTTCATCCAGACCCTGGCAGTGGTGTTTTATAGTCTTTGTGAATATCTAGCCACGTACACCTCACAGGTTTTAATGTAAGTAAAAATTCAGGGGGAGGGGGCACTTTTCTAACAGCAATTCTACTCTTTGAACTAAAAATATTCTCTCTACATGTGTGTGCTTTCCTGTGAAAGCTGATAGCTTTTCACTTTAAACATGGAAAACATAGCCCTTGTGGATCTCCAGACTGCACAATCTGAACATTGACAAAAGTATTCTTCAAAAAGCCACTGAGGATTTATTACTCCCAGTTTACAGCTGGAGAATATGAGATTGTTTAGTTGGTGGCAGTACTTTCACCCTGGTTGAGAACAGACATGATTGGATTTGAGAAATGGGAGATTCTGAGTGTTGTGCTCCTTTTCGCTAGTGCACACCCTGCCACAATTGAAATAGGCAAATTAAACCTCTTAGCTGATTAGAGTTGGTTTAAAGCTTTTTAGTTTGTATTATATGTCTCTTCCATTCAGAGATGTGAGTGAGAAGTAGTCACAAAACACGTAGCTTACATTCAGGAGTTTTTCAAGACCGTGTTTCTGAAACTATGGATGATGCAATGCAAAATACATGGTTTCTTCAGCAGGATGCACTGAAGAGTATGGCACTGGGTTAATACTTGATTTCTGTTCTCAGACCTGTAGCAGCCTACTGTACAACTGTAGGGAAGTCACTTCCTTGCTCAGTGCCTGATTTGTTCTATCAGTAAAATGGGAAGAATGATAGTTAGTACCTATGTTATGTATGTTGAGACCTATTAAAGGCTTGAAGAAATTGCAGAAGACATGAATGCTGTGGCTCTGATGGGGAGGTTGTTAGTACAGAGTTAAAATGGAAATTTGCTGAAAAACCAATAAAGTTAGCAAATGTTGACAGAGATAATTTGCACTTTAAAAAGCTAGTTGTGTTTGCATAAATATGTCTATCTGTGCACACACATGAAATACATGTAATGTGAGTATATAAACAAATGAGTTAAAGCTTCAACACTTTATGCCTCAGCATACTGATGGTGTTCACTGGCACTCTGTTTGAAAGTGAAGTAATACTGTTGAGTCTCTGCCTGTTTAAGCCCTCCTTGGAATTTTGAGAACTTGGAAAACTCATGGTAGTGTTTAATATCACTTGAACAGATTCTCATGTTGAGTTTTGGTTTCTACAGGAACAGAGGGGGATCAGGTTGGGTAGATGAGCATCCCACCAGTGTGATACAGAACTGAACTGATGTGCCTGGCTTCTGAGTCGTTGCTCGGCCCTTGATCCTTTTAGCTAGCCCACATAAGATTCATATGTATTAGCTTGGATCACAGACTTTCACAGAATTTTGTTCTTTCTCTATTAATTTCATTTATTATAACTTACTTTTTATGCAGTGGTAGCATGTACAAACCAACCAGACTTGGACCATATTGTGGTAGACATTGTAAAATATGGTAAATGGAAGCATCTGCCTCTAAGAGTTTTTACCCTAAAAAAAAAAACAAGATCCTGCAAGCATGCTGCATTTACATAAAAGCCTCGGATACCTGGCAGAAACTTATAAATGTCTTGTGTTGCTCTGATTATTGTGTCAGTTACTACACAAATATATACTTCTACTCAATCAGAAATTTACTATATGATTATATGCATTTAGTTTCCTTTAGAGCAAAAAAAAAAAAAAATGGATTAGGGTAAACCAGTTCTCAGCAAAAGCTTGAGGTAGAATGCAGGATTGGACAAAACATTTATGCATCCAAAACAGTAAGTTTGAAAGTCATACGTCTTCAAAGAGAAGGGTCAATTGGAGGGTTGACTACTAGAGTGGTCTTCATCCCTTATTTTAAGTTTATAACTTCTAAAGCATTAAAAGTTCCTGTCAGCCATGTTAATAAAAAAAAAAAATAATCTAAACTGATGTAACTCTTTTTTTTTAATGTAATGCTACTTTCAAATAAGTTTTCCTCAAGGTTGCTGCTGACAGTAACTAATTGTATTTTTTGTGAAGATGTTTGTGATGACAGTCACAAAAGAATCATGGATGCTGGAATTCATTATTAAGGATGAAACAGAAGATACTATAGCTGACAGCTTTGTCTTAAAGCAGGCAAATTATAGATTTCTCTGCTAGGAGACAGGTAAAGATAGCATGAGTACCTGGAGAGACCAAAAAAGGGGAGAGAAATTCAGTTAGCCCTGTAACTGTAGGAGAGCTATAACTAGAAAAATATGTTCAAAAAACAATTGGTTCCAAGTCAATTCACTTATCTGCTGATTGCATGCAATTGCAGTTCTCTTCACTTCTCCATGTGCAGTGACTCATAGATATGGTCTTGGAATTCTGCTAAAAAAAATTCTGAAGTGTAGTGATCTTAAAACAGGGAGGTCATCTTTGTTTGAGGGAAGATCATTGTATGTTGTTTACTCCTCTTTAATACTTGGTGTTGGTCTAGAAGTAAATTATACTCAGGAAAGGTCAACATTACGCAACTGAATCTCATGTATATACACAGTTTATATGTTTTGTTCTCACTAGTGCAGTTCATCATAGTGTGATCGTTGTGGTTATCTCAAGAAAAGGAGAAAAACCACTTGGTACTATAACTCTAGCTGTTGGGTTTTCATATTTGCATAAATTTCACATTTTTTATAAATGTGTTGTACACACAAGCACCACATAGATTCAGTGGTACATCTCCAGACCCATTGTATAGCATGTATGCTATAGGAAGTATTACAGAAATGCAAGCTTCAATTAATTTAAAGAAGCCTTTTTAGGGACACAAATCGATGTGGAAGTTTAGCAGAAACAAGCCCAAGCAGTGTATGTGTTAGTTTTGGGTTATGATAATTTTTTTTTGTAGAAGATTACTGTGCTACTAAGTGTGTACGTGATAACTTCAGGGGGAAGAAAAGAAGATTTGGAGTAAAGGGGGAAATTGCATAAATTTTGGGGGTTTAAAAGAACCTAAAACTTAGACTGTGTATTATTTTAAATCATTTGAAAAAAAGTATTTTTTTGCTGAGACATTTTATAATTTAACACTTAAAGACTTTTGTGCTTTGTGTGCAGGTATATGTCTCGAGTCCATGGTATGCATCCAAAAGAAACCACACGTCAGCTGAGTTTAGCAGTCAAGGATGGTCTTATTGTTGAAACCCTGACGGTGGGGTGTAAAGGGTCAAAAGCTGGTATTGAACAAGAAGGATATTGGTTGCCAGGAGATGAGATTGTGAGTATAAAATCTTTGAGAAAATAAATCACAATTTCTGGTATCTTACCATGAAACTTCTTTTAATTTCAAGTTATTTATAGATGCTGTGTCCTCTGTGAACAGGGAAGTAATGCACTCTAAACTTTTTTAACCTTTTCTATTCCATAGAAGCTCTTTCTTCTCGAATTCTGAGTTTTCTGCTATGAAACACTGGCAAAATCCTTTGCTCAGTCATCCCTCACTTTTACATAGTGTTCTCTTCTACAGCTGTACAGGAAGACAGTAAATATTGGTATTACTTGAAATCCTCAGATGTCCTCAAATCACAAAGACGGTATCTTTAAAGAAAAAAAAAAGACAAGAGTTTTTGATTAATCTTGCTTTAATATGATCCTGAGGAAGGAAGAACTCCTCCCTTTCAAAAGTGCAACAAGAAGTTGTACATTTATATACAAACACACATGAAAAGACATGCTTTACAGATATTTCTGAACACCAGGGCACTCAGTTAGGAAGGATTTTCTCAGCAAATTAGTTACAAGCATCCAGACATTGTTCCACTGGATGTGTAAAATAAATATTTAAATCAAGTTAAACAGGTTGAAAGTTATGTGAAGGGAAGAAAAGCATGTTTTCTCTATCCCTCCGTAGCTGCGATGGAATGCACTTACAAAGTTAACTGAGAATAGTCCCATAGACCAGGAAAAAACTTGCGCAATTGCTTTGCCTTGTTCAGAATGCCAGACTCTGTATCTACAAGACCACATTTTTGTAATGGAAAAAAAAGAGTTTGGCAAAGCTTTAAAATACTTGAGCTAGGAACTGTTAACTGTTGCTTTGGAATATAAATTGCATTAAATACTGGTAAAATGTACAGCATTGTCTCAGACATATATAATAATTTAAATTGTGAGGAAAACCAGAAAAACTCTACAGGAAAATAAATTCTAAAAACCACCAAAATACTCATTGCAGCCATCAGTAAGATCATGAAAGTGAAACAACAGATTGTTTTTTGTTTTAAAGTGAGAGAAATAGAAAGTGGAAAAAAGCAGTATCCATAATAGAAAACATTATGGTCAAAATTATCCCAGTTACACTAATTTAACATATTGAAATATGTATTTAATGTACATTATGTCACTGTTAAGTTTCTCGTTCTAATTTCATTAGAAACTCTCAAGGGAGCCTTTAAAGGGTATGTAGCTTTGTTTTTACTGTTCTCCCTAGGAGCAAACATTTCAAAATAAGTTCTTTCAGGTATTTCTTGTGTCAGTTTTAGCAGTTTAGAAGTGATGTTAACTGTGTAGACTTAACATGATATAAAGTCTGAGATCTGTAGTTACCTCAAGTATTCAGTATGTTTGTTTCCTCTATTGCTAAGAGAGAGAGAAAAAAAAAAGAATCAAAATGCCTCACAATAGCCATTTCTTAAATGGTCATTCAAAAAATGCTACTTATTAGCAACATTTGTCTAACAAAACTTGTAAGATAACCAGCATGTAAATTCCCAGTGAGTCACTACAATTATGTAATTATTGTATCTCAGAATGAAGAGTTCTCTTTGACTTGACTGAAGATGCTGCTTAAGTCACATTATGAATAGCCCTTTGGTTAGAAGTATTGGCTGTATTTTCAGCATGACTGCTAATCACTGATGCATTGTGCTGTTCCCATATGTCTGATAGCCATCTTAGTTGTTCAGAACACCAGTGCACACTTGACTTAACAGTTTTATGCAAAAATCGGAATCCGCTTCTGATCCAGGCCATGTTTCAACAGTACCCAACCTCCAGCTTCTTGATCCTAATACTGAATCAAAATGCTTCTGACACATGAAGCAAAACACATTGACTTGGTATAAAGTCATTCTCTTTGTTCTTTTATTCAAAAAATATTAATGAGTAACAAAGTGTCATTGTCATCACTTGACATCAGATCAAGTATTTTCCATTCTCCAACAATTGGTGCAAAACCATGAAGTTTGGTATGTTCTCTACATTGGACACAATGGATAGTTTTACGGATGTGTTGTCTGCACTTGATCAAGATGCAGTTTGTAGTTCTTTGTAATTCAGTACTGCTCAGATCTGGTACTAATGACTGTTGAACCATGAGCTCAAGTTACATTTCAGTGAGGACAAACACACAGAAGTCTTTTCAGAGATTCACTTGTAGGAGATAGGACTCTATGAAATAGGGCTACTAATGTTGGAACCGGGCTTTCAGACTCATACAGACAGACCCTTGACCCTGTTGTCAAAGTCGATTTGACTGGTACTACAGGAACTTGGAAAGCTTGTAATGTGAAAGAGAAAGACTTGAGAACTGATCCACCACCTGTTGGCATTGGTACAAAAATGCCCTTGGATTTTAGCTTGTTTTCTGGCACCAGAGTGGAAGTCAGTAAGAACCAGCTGTTTCAGGAGTTAGCAAAGGGACACATTCCTGTTATCCCTCCTCCCATTTTTTATTTGAGTATTTGCTTGATTTTTGAGGTTTTGGATCTAAATTTTAGCATTTTGAATCCGTATTCAAGTAAATAAATTACTGGCCTGTGCCTCAGAACTGCTGAGCACCTGTATATGGGTGCCTGACTAGAGGCTGCCACAAGGCCTGAAAAGTACTGGTTTTAGTGATGACTGTGGACTGATTGCTAAATGGTAGCAATAGTTAAAAGCATACAGATTATGAAAACACATCTCTGTTTGGAGAAGATTCATTAGATAATCTGTGGTGCTTTCTTAGGTGTTTCCAAACATTTGCCCTATCCAATGATGATAGATCTGTGCAGTAGGGATGCGATCTCTGATAGGGTTACTCTTAGCCTTCAGATGAATACGTTAAAATGTTATGCTACTTTGTTATTGTTGTTCTATCAGTATGTTGAGGCTGTGGTAAAAAAAAAAATTAAGCAAAATCTCATCTATTTAGAGATATCGTACAAAAGAACAAGCTGACATTCAAAGACAAAACAGTTTGAGGGCGTCAGGAGGCCCTTCCAAAAGGGACAACTCATATGAAAATCAATATTGTGAAAAACTGGAAAAAAGAATGATCAGATTTAAAAGAGTATAAAATTGTTCCCTTTTTTCTCTCAGATGTATGTGGGATAAATATTTTTATATGAGTTACTAAATTTAAAATATGGAGTCAGTTGCCAAATGTGCTTTATTCCAACTGATATTTAAGGGTTGATACCGATACAAGAACTTTGCTGCAAATATTATACCTTTGGGGCTTGTGCAGGTATTCATTTTGTTTGCTCATTTGTCATCTATACAGATGTTTTGCACATTTCAAAATGTGTTCTCATCTTACAGGCTTTCTCATCTTTCAGATGATTAATGCATTTGACACAAAATATATGAGAGAAGAAATTATTTTCCATAAATATCCAGGATTTTAGTTAAGAATTTTGCATTTTCGTTGTTTGTCAATGCCATTATTGTGCAATTCAACAAAATCTCTGCAGCTTCTTGCCTTGCAAGGGAAATGTCAGTCCTGAAATCTGGTAATGGAAGTTTACTTTTTCTTTCTAAAAGCTTTATTTTTATTTCTCACAGAACTTGTGGAATTCGGAACTATCATTTATTATCAACATTAAATAAATTATCTTCTTGCTCTTTGGGTTTAGAAAAAAAATTGCAAATCAGTATCGTTAACTATGTTTTTAATACAGTCAATAAAATAGAAGGGAAATGTAGTTCTTGCAGAAAAGAATCATGAATCTCCTTACATATTCATTTCTATTTTCAGTTATGCCATGATTTTTGTGTACTTTTATCTGTGTAAAATAGTGGTCAATCTAATCCCAATGAAAGAAATCAAATAAAAGCACCAATGCCATGTAGCTTTAGGGGGGATTGGGTACAGTTCTTAGAGTTAGTTTGTCTTAGTCATGTACTTATTTTGTGATTTTTCTACAACAGTGGGTACGGAGCTATTTTGAGCATTTAACGTGCTAATTCTTCTTCTCATGATATAAGTCATAAAACTGCACTCACCCAGAGAGAGGCATTATGAATGTATAATTTCAATTTACATGTGTTTATAAAGCCAAGCAATATTGTGCTCTTCTAAAGTGGAGATGTGTTAGTAACACAGGCTCATTGTTTGCGTCTGAATGCAACATATCTCATAGCACTGCTGTGGTTTAAAATTGGTTCATAGTGTCCAAATTCTCTAATGAGTTGTGAAGAGTGAGGCTTCACACTTAGTTAAGGCACTTTGAGCTATTTCTTCACTGACAAAATACATACACAGTGATTATGTTTTCAAGAAGTCACTCTTTTAGAGAGTTCTATTTTCTGATCTTTTAATTGATTGCTTATAAAAAGAGCCAGCAACTCTTTTGCCAACTTAAGTCTGACTTTGGGGTTTAGTTACAGTCATTTTACTGTGCATTTGGTCCCCTCCATATCTAAATTATTGCCTCTCCAATTCTCTGTCTGAAGATATTTTGGTTTAGTGGAGAGCGTACTATTTGGAGGGGCAGTTTTCTTGCTTTCCTGTTTTCAGAAAATATTAAGAAGTAGAATGTGCTTTTTCCCAACACACCCGGGTATTCATAAATTGGTAGCTCAACTGGGGATTTTCTGATATTTTATATCTTGAAATTACTGGTCCTTACTCAAAGTGACTCCAGATACTTTCAAGTCTCAAGGCTGCCTAAATAATCAGTCTCTTCATTCTGTCTGCTTTCCCATCATTTTAACCTTTGTTGTAACCATTGCCAGCACTGTGAGTTTTGAAGGTGATTTTGTTAACCCTAGTGACCTCAGGCACACACCCAGTGATTATTGTGATTTGATGTATTGCAGCTTCAATTTTACTAGGCCCAATCTATGAGAAAGGAGTATTTTGGTTGTTCTGTTTCTGTTAATCAAAATTGGTTTAGATTGAGCAAAGACTGGGTTTCCCACTTGCCATGCTTAATTGCTTTTGTAATTATATTGATTTTTCCATGCTAGGTCAGTATTGGTAGCCAGTTTTTTGAACTGGCTATGACATCTTGACTCTCCATAAATATGCAGATAATTGTAAAAAGCTTAAGAATGTCACTGTGAGGGTTTGAAAGTTTTCTGTACATAAAATACAGTTTAAATTAAAAAAAGAAACCCCAAACCTCAAATCAAAACCAACCTACATAGCTACCGCTTATTGCTAGCAAGCTAGGGGCTCCTAACTAAATAGGTTGAGGAATGGTTTTAATGTGCATCCCATTCATTTCAGTTAGGAGCAGAAGGATAATATGAAACAGCAATACTGACAGCCAGTGCCTTCATCATGAAAGCTCTTACAACAAGAGAGCACAAAGAGGAAGAACATGTCACACCAAATGAAGAAAAATTTCCTTCAGTGTTTAAAAAATTCTCCATTTGTCTTATCCATCCATATTGCCTTTTATCGGAAGTCCTGTGTGAATTCACTGGTCCAAAGACAAACATAGCCCGAACTATGATAGTTAACTATTTCTTACATGTTGTAACAAATTGATTTTCCAGGTCAGAACATTCCAGGTAGACTCCTAGTTATGGTGGAAGTACCAGTGTTCTGTACATTTGGCGATTCACTGATGCAAAGAGTTAATGAGTGATCCTGTGAAAGAGAAAAGTTCAGAGTGGCTTCCATCTCTTATTCCACACCTCAGGGAGAGTATGAGGAGGCTTTGAGGGTCAGGCCACATAACAGTCTGGTCACACTAGAGCACTCAGGGAAATGAGCTTCTGAAACTCTTTGAGTCTTTCTTTGCTGCCTGTCTTTCCATCCTCTAAGTTCCCATCATTCAGAGCTTATTTTGCCAAGAGACTTCCACCATATTAATCCACTGTGAGCTAAAAGTAATGATTTTGCTTGCAAATTATTATCACAAAGTGCACTGGTGTAAAATTCTGCTTATTAATGAACCAAAAATTGTGTCCAGTAGTGTAACATCCTGCTGTGGATTTGTGAAAGTTCAAAAAATCAAATATTTTCAAATCACCAAATGCAAGCATGGACTATTTTGTCCTTGAGAAGCAAATTAGAATTCTGAACTCACACCTGATGGATGAGAAATTCTTGCTGTATTAAAGCCAAGACACTCCTTTGTCTTTGCATTAAGGCTATTAGCGTGGAGCTCATGAGAATGGCCTCACTGCCGTTCCAGTGGCTCTTCCTGTCTCCAGGTGGGTTAAGAGTCAGGAGCAATTCTCTGCAATCCTTTTCCAATCTTGTTCTCCTCTTCCCATCTGTTCAGGAGTATTTCTTCCCTCTCTGCTCATCCTTCTTTTTCATCCTTTAAAAAAGGAACTCACATTGTTTGGAGGATCTTCATATTACCGAAGATTACACTAGTAGAGACCATCTTATTGCATACCTATGAGATGATGCTTCTTTTAAACTGGCAAAACAATCTCATCAGCATCTTCACTTACCTCTCCCAGCTTTGGCAACTTGACTTTTAAAAATTCAGTCAATGTAATGCTGTATTCTTCTTTGAGGCTTTCACTCACTATTCTAGAGTTGAGATACTGATGATGATGTTCCCAGATTTCACAAAATGTTTTTTCTGATTGAAAGGGTGTTCAGAGAATGATAATTTACTTACATGTTTGAAGTAAACTAGTCAAACTAGTCTGTACTAAGCTTCCATCATGGGACTTAAATTATGCCAGTGGACTAGATGACATAGATCAGTCCATCTTGAGCTTGTATTGAAAATATGCATCTTGGTTTTTTCCACCTGTTTTGTGCCAACCCTGACCTAGTAGTGTTGTTTTTATTAACTTTTTGGGTCCAAAATGCTCTGCATCTCTGGCAACTGTTTTGAATCTTTTATTATTATGTCATGCTGGTCACTGAATGAAACGTCATTGAAGCTGATGGACTTATTAATATTCATGCTTCATTCACAATAAATGCAGCCCCTTGTGCCACTGACAGCTGAAACAATACCAGCCACACCTACAGCACAGGAGACATGGACAAGAAGTTGGAGATTTAAGCAAGGTGTGTAAGAGGTTCTGCTGTTGGTTCAGATAAAATGTTTCTGTGTGTGCAGAAACATGAACCTGAAAAAACACTACAAAATTCCATGGAGAAGATAAGGCCAGAAAAGCAATGTAAACATATTTTAAGAAAGAAAAGGGGAAGGAGACCCCTTTTGTGCACAGTTCTTCTTGGAAGGAGACTTGGAACTACAAGCAAATAGATGGTTTCTTTCTGAGCTGTATTCATCCTTTTTCTAGGGGAACAAAACCTTCATATAATGTGGAAATAAAAAGCATTACACCTAATAAATACTTCACTCCATCACTGATTTATCTCTCTAATAAAAATAGCCTACACACCTCCTCTTGGCTCAACCTAAGTAAAAACCACTGACATTAATAGCAGAAGCAAATCCAGTTTCTGAGGAGATAAGTTGAAAGTTTCTATTAACCTTGAACTCACTTGGAACGTGAAGAAAGAAAAAAATATTTTCATTTGATACTATTTTCTATTTGTAGTATCCTGGAGGAGAGTACTTGCATTGTCTCACCTCGAATAATGTAAACTACTGCTACCCAAACATGATCTTCTTGGGTGGGAAATGGAGATTTATTCATTGCTTCAGGAACACAGCTTATAGAATGAGAAGATAAGTGTGACAAGGATTTTAGCACTCATTTTGGCTGCTGGCATGCTACTACACTTGTTGAAAAAACTTCACTTCTTTACCTGTGGGAGCTAGAGACTGGCTCTGTACTTTGGAGCCTATTACCCTGAATTGTCCAGAACATACCTACAAGGTGGGAGAGGAAATAAAAAATCTACCTGTCTTGGCAGACATCCAGAGAAGACTTTGGTGACACTGCCAGAAGACTTCTGAGACAAACTGGCAATAAATTAATTAAACAAACTTAGGCTTGCAGATTAAACTCAATGAAAGAAAGCCGAAAGTGTTCTGAGAGACTTTGGAATTCACTGCAGAACCTGAGTCTTCTTGCATCAGTGCATCAGGAGAGGAAGCAGTTATCAGTGAAGAAAATGGAAATGGATTATCACGAGCCTATAAGTATGTCTGTGTTTAATATGCACTATGGAGAAGGGGATTTTAGTCTGTCCCCTTACTAACTATTTTATGTTGGTTCTTTTTAGAATAAGACTGATTTCTAAAATGAGAGAAATTGAAAATAATGTAAAAAAACCCCAAACAGTTAATTGCCAAGATTATGAAAAATGTGGCCATAATAAATAAATAAATGTACTTCCAATTAAGCAAGATGCCGAGGTAGTTGTGAGGACATATGAACTCATAATTGCTTTGGATTTCTTTGTGATAAAACACGAGTAATGAGTACCTACCAAATGTACTACAGTCAGTTTATGGAAATCCATTTTAAAGATGAAGCCCAGGTCATCAAAGGAAAGGATCTATAAAGGCAACTGATTTGCAATGGACAGATTATCTTGTCTGTAAAAGCACACATCATTGTAGCTACCTACTGTGGTAGTTTTCTAGAAAAGGAAGAGGAAGATAAAGTGAAACAATTTTCATAAAGGGATTCTAGCTGCTGAACTCTTTTTGGCTTTGAAGGAGAGATGGCTGCTTGTTTATTTGCTGAGCACTTTTGATGAGCAGAAGCAGTAGGAAAAAAATAGATGCAAACCAGGAGGCAACATATCTAGTAAATACATATATACAAGGAAACTACTGGGGAGAAAATAAGCTTATTTTGATGCTGAATTTACTCTAATGCATTACTCTAACATTAAATGTAAAACATGGGATGATTTAAGAAACTTTATTGTTGTAAAGCAATCATCCTGATCAAGTATGGATGCTGTACAGCAATGATAAAAGGGGAATACTTTATTAAACAGCTCACTCACCATTTGCCTGCTGCAAAGATGGAGTAAGTCCTGTGGGCCATCAAGGAATTAATCATGCCTTCCTCAGTTCAGAGCCTAAACTATCATTCTGATGAGAAGATAAAAGCAGATTCAGTGTGCTACTGAAAGCAAATTTGCAGGAGGTTTCGTGCTTGCTAAGTAATAGATGGAGCCAGGGATGTTGTGGCATGAAGAGGGATGTTGTGGCATGAAGAGAAGGCTGACCCAAAGGGCAGGAGGAGGACTGCCCTCACAGCAGGCTAAGGCCTCTGGCAAAAAACGTAAACAGCGTCCCCACTGCATTCGAAAAAGTACTGGAAATGGTGTTCCATGTCACATGTTTATTTGACCCAGGTAGCATTCAATGTGTGCTAGTGTCTGAGTGAAAACCAATACATCTGCCAGAGATCCATGATAAGCTGAAGATTTTTACTAGCTACTGTACCCAGCGAGATACAGCCTGTTTAAAAAAAGAGGCCAGTGTGCACGTACAAAGTGTACATGCTAGTCTCTTACAACTGCTCTTGTCTGAGCCTGTTTTAGACTGCCTTTGTAAGGGGCACAAATTCTGATATTCCCACTTGGAGAGAAGAATTGGTGAACAGACAAATAATTAAAATGCACAGTAGCTGTTTACAGCAAATGTATAAGTAAGAAGCATTTCCCTCAGGTTTTGTACTGGGGGATAGGAGTGCACACAGGTAGTGCGTCCCCACAGTGGTTCATTATGTTTGTCGAGTCAGAAAGACTGCAAAACACGCTGCAAAGTTTTCACAGTTACCTATAGTAAAGCTCATGTCTTAATTGAGAAAGCTTTGATGGGAACAGATGCTGCTTGAAAAAGACAGAAAGGAACTGATTGATTAAGAATGGGGAATGTGTTTAGAATTAAATAGATGCTGCATGTTTAATGTGAATGGAGGCATAGGTTCCTGCGGCATAATCTGAGACCTCTTAAGGAGAGGACTCCGATACCAGGGAAGAGTGATGGTATGGTAGATAGACCCATGCCAGAATGGAGTAGCACCACTTGTTATTACTTACAGCAGGAAGTTTGAAATATAAAAGATTAAGTGCAGAAGATAGGAATTACTTCCCAACAGCAGATGATGATGGATGCAGATTGCAAAATGAAAGATGTGAAAAAAGTAATGTGTAATTCTTGTGGGAGGCATTTCTTTCAATGTATCTGTCCACTCGATATGGACTGGTAGTCAACTGTTTTGGGTTCCAGTGAAGAGTTACTGAAAGCCAACAAAGAAACCTTAACAGCAGAATCCAAGATTTTAAAAGCTTCTCTCTTAGCTGAAAGTGGGAAAATTGAAAGAACTCTGATGTTAAAGCTGATGGAGATGAGAAGAGGAGAAGGAAGTGTTCCTTATGGCTGTCCCCAAATTCTAAAATACCATAATCCAGAACATTTGCCTCATAAATGATATCTTCAAATTAGGCATAACCTATCTCATTAGATGTCAAAGAAATGGGAACCTGAGAAATGGTGGGAACTCATTCGTTGAGATCCTTTTCAGTTTTCTAGAGGGTTATGAAATAGTCAGGAAAAGATTACACTGAAGTTTTGGGTTGGTGGTTTTAAAATGTCTTAAAATAAATGTAGCATGCAAATACTACTATTTTTAAATCGTTTATATTTTGTAGACGACTTCTTTCTGCTGGCATGGACCTTGTTGCCATTCTAGATTCCACCACTGTAACAGACCAAAAATGTTGTTAAGATACAAAGTGGTGAAATCTGCTATGTATCTGCTAATACCCTTCCTTTAGACTAAAAGTGAAAAACTGCTGCTGAACTGTTCTTTATCTGTTAGAGAGCTGGAGCTGTAGGGACTGTTAAAGCACAGATACTACACAGGGCCAACCATGGGTTTGCACACAGGTGGGTCTGAATGAAAATCCAGTGATCTGGAAGGAGCTGTGTGTGCGTGAGTGTGGATGAGAGATACAGAGAAACACCACAGCAGTGCGTAGGTAAGCAGCAAAGAAACTCTGAAGAAGCACTTGAAACAGAACACCTGGGAAAATAAAAGTCCAAAGAGTGCTACGGAACAAGTGCCACACAGGAAACGCTGGGAACCATGAGCTCCATGGAAAATGCCTTCCTTCATTTGCGTCATATTGAATTTAGGACAACAGAACTGTAGGTATATTATTCACAAATAAACATGATTGCGCCCAAGAGATAACTGACTTACAATTGTTTTTCCCATCTATGTGACCCTTTTTTTTTTTTAGCTTACTGGTTGGGTCCAAAGGATATCCATAATTTGGATGGTTTGGGAAATCTAGTTCAACAGTGTGAAACCAGCAAATCCCCGTAAAGGGGAGTTTCATGAATAGAGTTTTGCCTTTTTTTCCCCCTCCCTTTTCCTCTCTCCATCTGATAGTAGAGTGACTTAATACCGAGTATCTGGGCTACCATTAAGGGACTTGGAGAAAACAGATTAACAGGTAAGAAATGAGCTATGTTAATGGAATATGCATTATAAAAAGGTGAACTCGTCCTTTTTGACAGTCCAAGAAAGGAGGTTACTTTGTTTTCATGTGCTATGCCTACATATAATTTATAGGAAAACAAAAATTTACTAATTGTTTTTACATCTCTTTTTTTTACAATAATTATGGGCTTGCTAAGGTATGGAAGTGACCTAATAGTTACAATTTTGACCTCTAAGTTATTGTTAATTTTACTGTCAGTATGTGCTTCACATCTCCTTCTTAATGGTATGCTAATTGTACAGCAGGATGTCAAATTCTCCAACATACAGATTCCCTATTTCAATTACAGCTAAGTAAATCTCCATTACTAATGAGTAAGCATTTCTTTTCCACGTACATTTGCATTATAATGGACATTTTCTTTATGCACTAAAATTATTCTTTCCTTGACAACAACTATATATTTTATTCTACAGTAAAGGCTACGACATGATGATTCATTCCTTTCTGTTGGGTTTATCTGTATTTAAATTGTCAAATGTTCTGGATAGCCTGACATTTTCTGTCCCATGTTATTTTTCTGTACTTCCAGAATAAATTTATGTATTTGCTTTAAGGCAACCTACTTAAATCACAAAAAAGTAAGCTTACGTGTCGGACATAAATTAAGCCATATTTTCAAAATCGTTGCATTGTTTCATTCATGTTGCTGAGAAATCTCAAGTATTTATGTCAGTGCAAAGTGACCTTTATGATATAATGTTTAACTGATTTGAATATAAAGAACAAGTGACCACAAGTGATCCATATTATTGCAAGATCACACTCTGCTTAACAGAGCATAGCTCTTTGGCTATTAAGTACAATCCCCCAAACAGACATTTGCTGCCCTGCTGATGCGTGTATCTAGAAATGCAACGGGCAGCTGAGTGAAATGAAGGGGGAAGGCCTCCTGTTACATCTGAGCTATGCAGCTTTGCTGCCAAATCCGCTCCCTCTTGGGGGTTGTGGCCAGTCACTGGGTGCCGCTGAACTGCTGAACTTGGGCAGCCGGGTGCTGCCGGCGGAGGATTCCCTTCGTCTGCTAGCGCCGTGACCCAGGAGGCTTTCCCTGCCCCGTGTCAGGAAATAAGGTTATTGGCAAATTGAGTCCCTGTGGCAGAGATCCTTCCTTCATTCCGCGTGGTCCTGGGAAAATGTATTGCCTTTTATACACAAATAAGGACTGTGAATTTTATTGATAAAGTGATAGTTTAGTCTTTGATAACGTGCAGAAGGTGTTGCTTTGATTTTGGTGGGGCCACTGCCTGTGCAGTAAATTATGTCACAGGGATCTTTTTTAGATGCCGAAAGAAGCTTTATGTACCAAAAAGAGTGCATTAATTAACAATCATTAATATTCTTGACAATTTCTAAGTTGGCCTGGTGGTGGGTGTGTGTTTGGGGAAGAAGACGGGTGTTGGGTTCTTTTAATGATATAAGTACATGGGACAGTTTAAAGAAACAAAATGTGGTAAAAGCATTAGGTAGCATTCCAGAAATGCAGGAGGAATTGTATGCAACCAGATGTTAGAAGTAACGGATTGATTTCCTGGTCAATGTGCATGAACTCTTTCTAGCCTTGTGTATATCCTAATAATCGGATGGCTTACAGTATAGATACAAAGTTTGTTTTGTTTTTATTTTGAAAGGCCTACGGTATGCAGCCTTTTTCCCAGACAGCAGCAAAAAACAAGGTGAACAATTTTTGCACTATGTGGTTTTGAATTCTGTCATATTTTCTATTACGTTTCTGTCTTCCATTAGGATAGCTTAGTTTACTATATTAACCACCACCATCATCCATATCACTTCCAATTCTGAGTTTAGTCTACATTATGTATGTATGTAGTTTGATGATTTTTTCTCTCTCTTGGGGGCTGGAAGTGGTTACTCACATGTTACAGTTCAAGATGTTGTTACAATGGTTGCCCTTTAATCAGTCATTTTCGGAGTGGCTGATGACACCTGGTGGTGCATTTTGTAAATGCAGACTTAACCGTGTTTGCAGCTGGCGGAGAATTTTGACCTGTCCTACCCCGAGCACTGACAGTCAGAGTTTGAGCCATTTAAATGAATCTGATCTCCTGCATGAAAAAAAAAAAACATGTTGGGAGCACATTCTCCTCCCATTCAAACTTATGTAAACCAAGAGAAGCAATAACATTTCATTGCTGTTGGAGCAAAATTAATGTCTCTGACCTTGCAGTTGAAGTCAATAGTGTAGTTGTTCACAAGGGCTATGTACCTTTTTTATTTTCTTTATTAACTTTTCAAAGATATTGCATAAATGAATGTTTTATATATGCTTATGCACTAAATATACTGCATTAAACTAAAAATCTTTTCTGTGAAAAACCTGGGTGATTATATTTAGAAATAATGACGTTTGCAAAACTTTACAGTGTGAATACTGAAGGCAGCTTCTTCTGGTATTTTATTTAACGTCATGGTTTCTGGCTTGAGTGTATGATTTTTCTTGCCAGCAAGTATATTTCCGTATATGTTTATGAAATTCCACATCTCTTTGCCAGCATATTTCCTAACAATGGAATATCTGGGATATACCAATAAGTAGCAAGTACAAATAAAATTTAAGACTCCTGGAATCCTGATTCTGTGGTGAAATTCCTCAGTATCCAGGACTTATTGGGGTCTTCTCAGTTTGATATTTATCTGTATAGATCTTTAATCAAAACTGATTCTTTTCCTTGCTTAATTGGCCCTTTACTGCCATCTGATTATTTCTACTTTTTTTTAGTTTCATAAAGATGAGTATTACACTTAATATGAAAGAAATATAAAGCAATACTTTATCCTGATTCTTCTCAGTCTACAGGCAAATCAAGTACATTGACAATGCAGTATCTTTAGTTGTTTCTAAAATACCGTAAAGAAAGGGCACCCAAAGTGCACTGCCACTGGACTTTGTGGAAGGGGAAAGATTTGGTGAAACAAGAATTGGTTCTTTGTAGGCAAATTTGGAGGTATTATTATGCCATTCTGAGATATACAGAATTGGCAAGTAAAATTAAATGAGAAACTATAGAAGAGTCAAGTTACACTGTTAATCTGAACAACAAAGGAGGGCGAAGGTCTGATTTCAAAAATCATTGGTTAAGGGTTGTTTGAGTTTTTTTTTCCTCCTAAACTGCCCCTGCAGTCCAACATTCATGGTATATAAACTTCAGTGTAGGCAATCTGGGTTGAGGCTGTCCCTAAATCTCTTATATTCAAGGGGCCCCTGGTCAGATGAATTATGTACAGCTGCTCTTCAGCATGAGGGACTGCAAGTGCCGCTTCTGTGTAGCACTTCTTACGCTGCTCCGTTGGAGGAGACCTGTCACACAAGGACTTAAATGACCGTAGTTCCCAGGCATGGGGTAAATGAGAATCGGACAAATGCCAGTTCTGGCAGTTGGTGGGAATTGCTAACTCCACCTTTACAACATGATGTTAAAATAGCTTGATCAGATTTTTATCAAGATAATTTATTGAAGAACAGGAGTAATTTTTTCAGAGATCTGAACCCATTGAAAAGTGACTTTTGACATGAAAAGGCATTGGGAGTTTTATCTGAGATATGACAGCTGTTTTGTCTTCTAAGTGTAGGGAAAAGTGTGGCATTTCAGATAACAAACATAAACATTTAACAGTGGCCACTGGCAATTCTGCTTGGTTTTAGTACTATAGATTCCTAGAGCAAAATTCTGCCTCCAAATTATATGCATGCTGCTCTCATTTACTTCAGCAAAGCTTGTGCACATGTTTCAAAGGTCAGAATTTGGCCGTTGGGGCTGAATTTTCAAGGAAGAGTGTATTAAAGACATCTGTGCATCAGCAGAACCATATCCTTTGTCTTCTGTAGAACATTTCAGGAATAAGCCTAGTGCTGTTGGGCACTGCAAGTGAAACATTTTCTATTTTTTGAATTGCATTGGGATTGCTTAGCAGAAACATTTCTTGCAGTAATAGGTTCATCATTTCAATTATTTCTTGTAACTTTATAATTTGATGCTGAAAAGTTGTCAGTTTTAAGAGAGTAAAGACTGGAAGGGGCCGCCCTTCAGAAAATTACAGTTGAAAATACACTGTAACAATCAAAACAAGGGGAAATAGTCCAAGGAAATAGGTACGGTCTGTTGAGGTGCACAAACTTTTGTTCGTAGTCTAATACAGAGAGGTCAACAAGTGTTTTATACAAAGGTAGAAAACAAACCCACTTTTCACTGTGGACAGAGCTCATATCTGAAATTGTTACTAATCAGACACTTGAAAAAACTAAAACTTGGCATTCATATTCTATTGGAGTTAGTGCATATTAAATTGATGAAGGTCTTTAAGCATATAGGTTTTCCCCTGTCTTTTAAACATTATACACTTCTTTAAATGTTTATAATGTCTAATTGCTGCTGGATTTCAAGACATATCAATTTTGTTCTTAGTTCCTGCAGATTCTGACAGAATGTCATACCAAAATATTTTGTATTTTTTGTAGGACTGGGAAACAGAAAATCATGACTGGTATTGTTTTGAATGCCATTTGCCTGGAGAGGTGTTGATATGTGACCTGTGTTTTCGTGTGTATCATTCCAAGTGTTTGTCTGATGAGTTCAGGCTTAGAGACAGCAGTAGTCACTGGCAGTGCCCAGTTTGCAGGGTGAGTACCTATGAGATTTCATGTGCTGATTAGAGGATTGATATTCATTAATAGATTCATTAAGGTGTCCAGATGGTCTGGCCAGGTTAATGGATAAAGAACTGAATATTGAAACCATGGTATATAACTAGAGCATCTATACAGAGATACCAAAATATGGTGCATGTAGCAGATGGTCATTTTTGAAGACTCCAGCAAGTTTTACTTATGCATTTGAACGCACACAGTATACTGTGTGGGAATGTGTGTACGTATGTATGCCACGTGTGAATGCAGTATATTGTGGAAATCTTCAACATGAGTAAACAAATTGCTGTATAAGATGCTACTGTTTTTACTTAACATCATTTTAATGAATCATAATATAATTTTTTTGTATTTTGATGACTGCATTCTTAATATTTTATTGGAACCGTATTGTACGTTATAAAGCCGCAATCATGTTACTGATGAGGGCAGTATCAAAAAACATGGGGTGAAATCCTGCTTCTCATTTAATTCTGTGGATTCTATTGGTGCAAAAAGGCCAATCTGGATTTCACCCATAGCATCCATATCTGTATTGCTTTTGCTTTAAAATTGCTGTACTTATGAGTGTGGTAGGGAGACAGCAAAGAGTATTTTTTATATACTTTCCAAGAACAAGCAGGTATGTTGTCTACATGTCACTAGAAGACAAAACATTCTAGTCCAGATGGTGCTTACTGGTACCTGGCCTTGAATCAGCCAGATACTTCTCCTTACCGTTGTCATCTCCACATTGCCTCCCCCAATGGAGCACATTCCTAGGCTTCCTTACATGGAGAGAATTATGCATATGAATGTTTAAGATAAAATTATTGCTATAGAAAGGCATAAAACTGCTAGTTGCACTCTGCCTTGGATTGCTGGAGGGAGAGGAAGTTCCCTGGCTAAAAGCTTAGATCTAGCTGTAGAGCAGCAGATGATCTGTGCTGCAAGGAATGTAAGGGTTCAGGCGCTTCGTAGCATGGAGAAGCAGTTTGTGAAAACACGTGGATTGTTTTGTTTCAAAACAGCACTTTCTGACTGCTCTTACCTTAGAACTAGTTGTAAAAATCCTGTTGCCTGTTGCCTCAGATTGGGAGCTCTCAGGCCTTAGGGAAATAGCAAGAAAATCGAGCCTGCCTCAAGGAAGCGGAAAGGAATGAAAAACAAATAGTGACAGGGAAAAAACAGTTAAGAATAAGGACATGAACTGCAACTCTCCATATTGAATTACTAGCATTTAATTTAGCTGCTCAATATTCACTCTGTTAAAAAAAATATATAGGTGAATTGCTTTCAGATTTTTAAATAAATCTCTTTAATAACTGTTGGTTTTGGTAATAAGTATCGATAGTTCTTATAAATAGTTCAAATTAGGTAAACTGGATCCAGTCTCCACTCTAGTTTACCAGTAATTTTAGATGACATCTGATGAAAGTAGGGAATGTAAATAAGCCACCTTGTATATGAGGTGGCTTATAACATCCACCTTATAACGTGGATGTCATCAGAGTGGAAATGCTGAATCATTGCATGAAATATGCACAAATACGTAGCGTGGTCAGCTTTGAGAACAGTTTGACTTTCATCCTGAAGCCTTGAAATCCTTTATGGCAATGATATTAAACAAAAGTTTACGTTGAAAAAAATCCTGTGAAACTCAGACCATGTGCACTGTGTCTGTCTTTCTGCATATTGGTTCCCTTTTGTTATACAAAGACTAAGGAGAAGTTTTGGGGGCTCTTAAATACTTCCTGCCCCAGAGATCTTTGACTTGCTCAGTGCTTCAGATGGTGATCAACCTATTTTTGTGAATATTGCCATTTTTAATGCTATGGTGTCCTTTTTCCCCCTGTGCTGGCTGCTCCTATTTTCCTTGTAATTAATCTGAATCACTTCAAGCCCTAATTCTGCAAACTTGAACTAAGGAGGCTTGGACAGTCCCTGTAAGCAAATGAGGTCTAGTTTGGCATGGGAGTTAGCATCCTTGTGTCAGGCTTCAGTATTCTACTGCTACTTTCTCCCCACCTTCATAGGAAATGACTGCTCTAATTTTATTTTAAAAGCCAGAGAGAGGCCTATATTAAAAAAAAATATGGTAATTGGGAGAGCCCTGGCTGATGTCCAGAGGACGTAACAGAGCTTAACTATCTTGCATAAGGGCAATGGGATTTACTTTGCGTTATCAGCAGTAAATATGTGTGTTCAAGAAAAGTAATAGCTGGGACAGAGAGATGCATATATTTTCATACTTTATTCTTGTAACTGGACATAGCACTTTTCACCTGGGGATTTCAAAGCTCTTTACAAAGGTGAAGTAAAAGTATGTTTGAAACCTAATATATTGGGAGAAATAATCTAAGAACACTTCATTCTTATGTAAAGATTGCTTCTGTAATGCTGCCAAGGTCAGCAAGCCTTTGGATTATTCATTTCACAATTGCTGGTTGTACTAGTTCAATCAACCTGTGCAGCTTTATCTTGCACACTTGACTACTCTGAAACATTTTATAAAGGACATTGCCAAGGATTTGTTCATAACTTTAAAATATTTTCCCTCCCATAACGTTTATAACAGTCCCTTGCAAACCCTGCCCTGAACTCTGTTTCCCTACTGCATCCTTAAGCAAGAATTTCCAGTTCCTGGCTTTTTTTTTTTAACTTGATAGTACCAATCTGAATATTTTGTACCCTACATAATTCTCAGCAGGAGTCAAGAGTCAAATAAAGTTCAATTCAAACCACATTGCAGTGATTGAAAATTTTCCCTGACTGCTGAGTAGTCATTGTCTTAAGTGAAATGAATTGGTATTATCAGCAAAATTCCTGGTAGACAGGTCACAAGAGAAAGTCTCAATATTGAATGAACTTAGGGGTTACATTCCCCACTACTGGAACGGTCCATTGAAGACAGGGTTAGTCAACTCGATCTCTGAAGGATGCAGGAGACTTGTATATTTATTGCTGTAAAGAGGAAATGCATTTTCTCCAGCTGTTCATTTAGCACCTAAAGACTACAAAAAGTACTGCAAAAGTGCTAGGGGTTTTGGGCAGGTAAATAGATATATACAGAAATCTGAATAGCATAATATTGATCACATGTTGGGGTAACTCACTATTGTTACTTCTTTTTTAAAAAAATCAAATTTTTAAGTATTTTTATAGAAAGCCCAAATTATGCATGGTGACAAATAGTTTGTCACAGAGGAATAGATTTTGATTTGTGAAATAAAAAGAAAGAATTACTCATATGGCTTGACTACTAAATTTTTTACAATCTTCTGATCAGAGATTGATCTTCCATGTGTGTGCTCTACAAGGAAGCGTAACCAATTTACCTATCATAGTATGTGTTTCAATATTTCTGGTTTTTGTATACATGAGAGTAAAGTAAACTATAGAGCTTAAGATACTAAATGCTGTGCTGATAAGTATTCTATAAATAGGCTATTTCTGAGTTCTGCTACTGTACTAAGCATTTCATAGAGTACAAAAAAATACACCATCATGCAGTTCACAATCAACGTTAGATATAATTTGACAAGCGAGAATGACAAACAGTAGAAAGTTAGAAGCACAGAAAGATGAAGGTTAACTAAGTGAAGAAACTCAAGTACTTAGATCAGGGGGTTTTAGGTACTAGCTGTCAGTCAAGATGGTTAATGTAAAATACAAGGAAGGAAGAAAGAATATAGCTCTATTGACTTTATGGGGTGTTATGGTAGGAGTTTGTTAGGTAACTGTGTGATGAAACATATTCTATAAACAGGATTTGGCATAATCACACAAATAATAGCCATGGATTTGTGGGTGAAGGGAAGTCCTAAGTATAGGACTGATATTAGCACCTTATGGTTCAGTGTGTAGAACCCACACCTGGGGAGGTGTTAGTGCTTGGTAGGTCCCTCCCATTCACCTCGCAGCCACACGCACCCTTGAGTAAATCAGGGAGCCAGCAGAACTGGGCACTGCATAAGGCGTATTTAATAAAAGTATGAAGGAATTTGTCCACAGCAGGGAGAAAACTGGGAAACTTGCACTTACAGCTTCCTACTACCTTCTCTGTGCATGTAAAAGCATATTTAATTCATATGATACTTCATATTCGGAAGGTGCTCAATGCACCATACAAGTACAGACCAATTTGTGGATTTAGCTGTAACATTTCCAAAAGTACCTAATGCTTTGAAAAGTCTAGTTTAACTGTATATAGTCTTGAAAGAGGCACGTCTTATGCCATATTCTGCTCATGCAGATGCTTTTCTCTATGCTGCTTAGGGCATACAGCACACTGGTTGCTCTGAGACCCATCCCGTCTGCCTGCATACCTTTCTTAATGGTACAGGAAACCTGAGGACCTGAGGGCTGGGAGTTTGAGAGGGCAGCAGAGCTGTAAAGCTTTCCATATGTAGCACCAAATTCCTCTGGAAATTTAAACCCTAAAACAATCCAAGGGCCAGTGTGTAAAGCTAAGAGTTTCTAAACAGCAGTGGTGAATGTATGTTAGACTCATGCACATAGTTCCCCTTTGCAGATATACCACTGGAAACCTGAACTGCTTCTGAAAATGGAACTGGTGCCTTAGAAACATGTATCTGTCATCAAGCAGCCTTCACCTAATCCATCACTGAACTGAAATGAAGCTCTTTGATGTGTGTATACACATGACAGTTGAGGGAGGAAGGGAAAAAATATTTGTTAGTGAGAGATGATAGGGAAACCTCTTTACATGGAGAAAATGTAATTTAAATTCTTATAGCTAGACAGAATGCTGGCACTAACATCTTGCATTTCTTAGAGTTTATCTGTTTTTTTCTCTTCAAATGGGAGGTTGCAGCAACTGCAGCATAGTGACCATTTTCACCCTGCGAGTTGAGAGCTACATGCTAACTCGGAGTGCAAAGGATAGTCATTTCCATCATAAACAGTGCTGCTGCAGGATGGAGTGTTTCTTAGCAGTACCCCTCACTGCTCCTAACCTTGTGTGGTTTGTAAAGTTTTCTAGTGAATTCCTGCACTATAAGCATGTCAGAATTGCTAATTAACTCATACCTGCACAGTGCAATATATTGCTACCTACTTTGACAGCTAAGCAGTGTTATTAATCTGGAATATTGAATACAAAAAGCAATGTAAATCCAAGCTTCAGGTACCAGGTTCTAAGAAACAGACGTGCCACAGAGAATAAGGCATATATAAGATATGTCCTTCACCCACAAGCAAAGACTTAGGTTGCAGCCTTGACCTTCCATCTACCAGATCTCATTAATCTTCTACATGAGAATTACTGTTGTGAAGGTTATTACTTCACTCCTACATCCACTACATAAACACATATGTCTGACCAAGCCTTTCAGTTTACCATGATTCAAAGCAGAAGGGTTGCAGATTTCTCTAAAAATTGGTGTGACTTAAGAATCATCCTTGTTGTGGGTTAACCCCAGTAGGCAGCTAAGCACCACACAGCCACTCGCTCACTTCTCCCCAGCTCCCAGTGGGACAGGAAGAAAAAAGGATAAGTAAAAGCAGAAAAACTTTTGGGTTGAGATAAAAATTGTTCAATAAATGAAGAAATGGAAGAAGAAAGAAAACAAAACAAGTGATGCAAAGGCCTCCATGGGTAGACTGATGTCCAGCAAGTTCCCAAGCAAAAGATGTCTAACTCCCTTAAACCTCCTCCTCTCCCTTTCTATTGCTGAGCATGACATTATATGACATGGAATATGTCTTTGGTTAGTTCAGGTCATCTGCCTGGTTGTGTCTCTTCCCAACCTCTTGCGTACCCCCCAGTGTATTCACTGTGGGGGCAGAGTGGGAAACAGTGAAGGCGTTGACACTGTGCAAACTCTGTTCAGCAAGAGCTAAAACATCGGTGTGTTATAAACACTATTTTGGTCACAAATCTAAAACACAATGCCATATAAGCTGCTATGAAAACAATTAACTCCATCCCAGCCAGACCTAGCACAATCCTATATCAGGATAATTTATCCTACAAATAGGATATCTACAAGTATAAACATCCTGATAATCTTTTGGGGCTGGATTGAATCTTAGCAGTCACCTTGAAAGAAACTTCTTTAAGTAGCAAGGTTTGCAGTAGTGTATCTTAGTAGATCTGACTGTAGGAAAATATATGCAGTGGATCTTGCCACGAGCCAACATCTTTATTTTTGTTTCCCAAAAGTAGGAAATTAAAAGACCTAAGTTTCATTTGTACTTGCTTCTATATCACTCTGGCTATAAAGGGACCTGAAAGTGGGTATATTTTCTTGTGTCAGAGCAATATAAATAGATTTTATGCAAATCTTGTCCGCCATCTAGTAATATCTATTTTCTTGCTTTAAGTGGCTCTAGGTTTGACTTCTCTGAGAGCACTACTAGTCTCCAAAATACAAAGTAGGGTTTTTTTTATTAAAAAATTACACATTTTCCATTACAGCTTCCAAAGAATGTGTGAGTAGTACCTCCTAAAGGGCTAATCTTTGTTGAAAAGTGAATGAAGCGGTTGGATTGTAACTTGCTTTCTACAAAGGGTGAGGAACCTTGCCATAAAAAGACATTTTGCTCACTCATAGGCTCCGATTCCCTAAATTCATTACCTTTCAACATATAGTAGAGGAACCTGGAGATCAAATTTTTCTTAAAATAAAGCAATGTAGGGAATTGAAGGAAAAGTGGAGAAATTCAAGTTTGCCTGAATTGGCAAGTTAATTATATCATTTTCATTGGTGCTTAAGATGGTATTAGTTGCTGACATCAATAATGATACCAAACCAGCTATCTATCTTTTCTTATGATCTAAAAGATAAGACTGTAAACCATTTATCTTAACACAGTCTCTTGCCCAGCAGGGCATGAAAAATGGTTCGCATGAATTCTGAAATACTTTCAAAGGATGATAAATTCAGAACCATGTCAGAAAAAGAAAGGACTAGTCAGTGCAAGTGAATTTTATTGTGTCCTAATAAGTTTCAGTCTTTTAAAATGCTGTGTCATTAGCAAGCATACAGCACTCCAGTGCCTAAAATGACAAAATGACAGCAGCGTTTCATAATGCAGATAATCTAATGCACATTTGGGTTTGCATTTGCAGTAGCAATGTTGGTTTATGCAAAACTGAATAGGTGAATTGAATTCCAGCAGAATGCACATTCTCACAGCACAGAAAGTAAAACATGAATATACAGAAAGTGATTCAGACATACAGCGCAGGGTAAAATTCTGTCTTGTTCCAGAGTGTGGAAGGAAGGTCAGGGAACCACTGATATTGTGAAAATTAAGCTTAAACGCACTGTAAGTGTTAGAAAGACCCGTTGCTGGCCCTTTCCACAGTAGTGAGTTTTACCCAATGGTGGTAGTGTCCTGTCAGGAAAAACCTATAGTGTTGTAATGCATACTGTAGTATCTATATAGGTTCATCAGTGAACTGATATTTTAGCACAGTTTGTAATGATTCTATGCGTACTGTTAAGCAATCAAATAAAGAGCTTCATTGGTAGGATGTGTACAATTTTGATTTAAGAAGGAGGCAGTAAGTACAATCCTGAGATGTATAGATTGCACACTTGCTGTAGCACAAGGGCCAGCCTATGATTTTCCGTGTCTTCAGTGTCTTGCAGGAGGAATATAAGCAGAGGAGACACAATCAAATGCTACCATTTTTTTCTGCGCTGTGTAATTTTTACTCTTGCCAAGTAAATGTGTAAAAGTAGTTGCTCTGTACTCAATGTCTCTGCTCCCTCTATATGTTCAGAGTCATATATAAGTAATTCAGTAAAAATAGCACACTTCTAGTGATCGATAATTCATAAGCTTCATACCTCTATTAGCTACCTGTTAGGACATGGATTCTGTTTTTTCTTGTGTTTGCCAAGCAACAGTCATCTGCACAATTATCTGGATCTTGCTGAAGACCATCAAAATTTGAGGATGCAGGTGTAACTGAGCCAGTTTGGTCCACACAGTTCGCATACAGGTGGTGTGAGGCACGAGAAGGGGAGAGCTCAGCTTGGCACTCAGTGCGTTTGGAGGTGTGAGGAGGAGTAAACGTTTTTGCAAGAGATGTGAGCAGTTAGAAATCACTTCAGGATAATAAGCCTGGAACCCATGCTGTTGTTCCACTGCGCTTTTGTTTTGGGGAACGACTGTAGGCAAGAGCAAGGAGGAGACAGCACTTTTCAGCCAGCTGTTGTAAGGCCATGCAAATCGTGCGCAGCTGCTGTGAGCGGGAATTGGAAAGGCGGGTTTGTAAGAGCATGCTAGGCATTTGCAGAGAGCCACCTTCTCTTTAGCAGCACATTTCTGTATGCAGTGCTTCCCACTAGCCTTGATTGACTTTGAAGGGTGGGGATAAGTCTCTATACTAATCTAAGATGAGGGGGAAAAACTCTGGATCTGAACTGCTAAAAAGAAGCAGTCTGTTCCAGAATCTGGATTAGATTTTGTGAGGAAAGAACCACAAAAATCAACAACTGCTGTGTTCCTCAAGCAGTAAAAGGTGCTCTGAGTTTGTACTGGCTACAGTCTATTTGACTTCCTCCTAGACGGTGTCATTTTGCCTAGTAAGCACATAATTTGTAGATGGTACAGGATATTATTTTAAAAATAATTTCTTATTTTACTGAAAATATTGTGCCTTGCTAATAAAAAGACCATTAAATAAATTTTAAACTGCTCCCTAAAATGCCTTTCTTCATTGCTTTATTATAATTAGACACTTTTTTACATTAGAAGTTTTGGCAAAGTATTATGGATACAAGTGGAAATAAACCCTGTATTTCATCTGTAGCTGCATTACTCAGCCCAAACATAATTCAAAACAACATATATAATTGTAGTAAGATATTAGTGTTACTAATTTCCCAGAAAAGATTTTCCCTAAAAAACTGTGTGATACGTGATTTGAAGTTACCTTTTCAAATAATATTATGATACAGAGAAAATTTTTATTGGATGAATTTTGAAGTCAAGTTTAAAATGATAATATGATCCTGTTTTTCTTTGACAGAGTATCAAGAAGAAAAACACAAGTAAACAAGAGATGAGCACATACCTGCGATTCATAGTCTCTCGTATGAAGGAGCGGGTGAGTCTGAGACAGGGAAGTTTATTGAAGTGTTGGATTGCACTGTAGAGGATGGCCATCTATTACTGTGCAGGGAGGAGGGCTATAAGAGGGTGTAATTTTATTTCCCATGTCGTAAGTGGTGTGTGTATTTCAACATACACTTACCATGTCTAATTGCTTGGATTAGTATGGTTCTGGCAGGAGTAGTTTATGCCATGGGCCTGTGGCTTCTCTGAAATTGATGTTTTTAGGTTTGAGGCACATGCAATCTGTCAGATTGTGGATCTACAGTTCGGCCTTGTGTGTTCTCCACCCGAAATATTCCAAACTAATGCATTTTTTAATTTTTTGTGTGTGTGTCTTGAGCAGGTTCTAAATGCAGTAACTTACACTGTCTCATGATCCTTTCAGGCTATAGATCTAAACAAGAAAGGGAAGGACAACAAACACCCAATGTATAGAAGGCTGGTGCACTCAGCTGTTGATGTTCCTACTATACAGGAGGTAGAGTGATTTGCTTTCTGACTTCCACACTGTTTATGGGGTCTTTTAACAATGAAGATAAACCTTAAGGACTAAAGCACTAATCCTGTTTAATTTTCCTTATGATCAGTATTTCAGTATTGTATCCAGCATTGGATATGGGAGTTTAAAATTTCAAATGTTTCCTCATATATAGGTAACCGAGTAAAACCATTTTGAGTGGTGCCTAGTTTTCAGACATAGAGTATCCTCAATTCCTTTTGTACTAAGGTTGAAATCTTTAGAGAAAGTGCTCTGTATCTAAGTCACTGAATATGGACTTGAGTGCCCACGTTTGCCTATCTCGCCCAACATTTTTGACCATATTCCAATTTTAGTCATTAAGGTCTTGTGTAGGTGGCAACTTTATAAACATTAAATGATTCATAAAGAACCAGTCGTTTTGTTGATCACAAAAAAACAAGACTCACTTAAAACATCTGTTTTGCATTAATTGTTCCAAAAATAAAATACAAGTAAATATGTTGTCCTTTTTTTCTGAACCAAAGGTCTGACCATGACTCATATAAATCAGCTGCACAATGACCAAAATGAACAGCGTATTCATCTTCATCCATTGCTGCAAGTGGTTTACTATGCAGTGCTGTAGAATATATTGCCCTTTACAACCATAGATGTGAAAAGCCTTTGTTTTATTATTGTTACTGAAACACATGGATAAGGAATACCTTCAACTGGCAGTTTTGGAGACAAACAGTACTGGCTGGCTTGAAGTACTGGCAACACTGGTTGAGCCTGAAAATAGGTCAGGCCTTCCTTTCACTGGTTCGCCTTCGCCTGCTTCCGCAGAAGGTCTTTTGGCCTTGATAACATCCTAGAAACTGATGATGTTTTGTGTGGTGACTGGAATTCTCATAGGTGTTCTTGACAGAGCACAACTGAAAATGCTGCATTCCTTATCAGACAAAAGACCATACGGGGAAAATGGACTGCATGGCTCCACGTAGGCATTTGTTACGAGTATGGAAGACTAAGACAACCAGCCTTCATCAGAAAACACTGACTGTCAGGGGAAGATCCCAGAAGTATAAAAGCAGTCAACATTGATTTGAAACTAGCTGGTATTTTAAGGTACAAAATCTTCACCTCAGGGAATATTTAATTTTAACAAGTGTTCTGGGCCACACCTTATGATGAAGCTACTCCGGATGTACCTTATTGTAACCAAGAGAATTTTTTTCTAAACTTAGTCAGGTATTAAAGCACCTGTTTTACTTCTGGGCATTGCATAAAGGGACCAATGCAGCCAGTGTTCAGGTACTAACAAACTATGTCAAAGAGCTGTAAGTATTCCTTCTGAATGCAGGAAAGGCAGTGTCTGATCTGTGTTGCATAATGCAGATTTCTGTGAAAGCTTCTCTACATAAAACAGGTTCAGCACTTGAACATTTTTTTCACAGTGCTATGTTTTCTTTTGTGTAGAAAGTAAATGAAGGAAAGTACAGGAGTTATGAGGAGTTCAAAGCAGATGCTCAGCTGCTTCTACACAATACAGTGATTTTCTATGGAGGTAAAGTACTACATTTACTGCTTGCTTTATTTGATTTATCTTTGTCTGTAGGAAACTCACAAGTTCAGGAATGAATTTGGTATTAGAAATCTTAAGTGTGGATGAGATCAGTTGAGAGCCCCTAAAAATCACAGTAAGCTGCAAGAGGACTTTGCAGGATCTTTTCTAGCCCACCTAATACACAACTATTTTCATCCTGTCTGGCTAAAACTGTTAGTGGGAATTTGCACCTTTGCCATCCTGTTCCTTCTGCAGCCTAAGTCATAAGTCGGTCTGTACTGCAGTTTTCTGCCAGTATACTTATGTTGTTCTAGGGTGGAAAGAGGTCTGATCTCTGATGCGCTGTGATAGCAGAAACATGTACTATAGACACATATTTTTCACTCCTGGGCAATATCTGCCATACTGTGACAGCAAATATAGCTGCATCCACACTATAAGTGTCCTGCTGGTGCGGTGTGTGGAGGTACAGCCATCAGAGAAGCTGCCAGCCACTGGGAAAGTAGTAAGTGGCTGATATGGTGGGACAGTCTGATTGGAAGTCGAAAAACACCACCGCCATGTCCAGAAGCTATAGCCAGGTCCTATAACAAGGTTTTCCAGAGCCATCATTTCAGGAAGGGTGTGGTTCTCCCCTGCAGACATGGCCCACAGGAGGGACACTGCGAGGAGGGTGGGACCAGTCTATTTGCAGCATCAGAAGATCCACACTGTCGTGGCAGGGAGAGATGTGAATGTGCTAACAGAGAAATACACAGGTGTAAAGGAAAACACATAGTGATGAATAGTCTGTGAAGCATTACTCTGAGCAGTAATACTTATATGATTGTACCTGCGTTGTGGCAAGTGATGATGGCAGAGCACTGTGTTTTAGGACAATTGCAGTGTGTCATTAAGACGCTAGCAGAGAAAGAAACTGGATCCATATTAGGAGCAACCCTGTCTCCCAGCTGCTGCTCCTCAGATGTGTCCTTGTATTGTTCAGTTTAAAAGCTCCCAACAGTATTTTTGCATATAAATATGAGAGAGAAAACAAATAGAGGACTGATTGTTAGAAAATTTTTAATGGAAGGGTTATCCAAGTGACTAAATTATGTTTTGTATTCTCAAGCAAGACAATTATAGCATGAAAGTCGTAGCAATGGCAGCTGCAAATCTTTCTGAGCACTGTGATCATACTGTGTTTGTTCATACCATTTATTTTTATTTTATAGCGGACAGTGAACAAGCTGATATAGCAAGGATGCTTTACAAAGACACATGTCATGAAGTAAGTAGTACCAAGTAACCAAGATGTAGACAAGATACTTGATTTTCATTTCAGAATCTAGGAAAGTTATTCTTCATATTACAAAAATCAAAAGGGTGTGCAGTTTGTTATAAATTTTCCTCTAACTTTCTAACAGCTGATTCAGAATTCCTTAATTCCTTTTTTTTTTCCGCAATTAGACTATCATTTGGAAAATACCAATATTCAAATTTTAGTTTTGAAACTAATCTAGTAATGCATAGTTGGACTAGAAATAGTTGTACTTGCTAATATAAATTGAACCTGAGGTGAGATTCCTACCAAATTCTGTAATTGGCATTGAAACATTTCTCAGCATTCAGAGGAGACCAAAAAACAAAGCTAGCGGAGCTGGCACACTTTCTCCATTTGTACAGTTGAATTACTTCTTCCAGAATGTACTTTAATATTTGATAAATTTAAAGCACTGTTCTTTGCATTTTAGCTATAATAAGTCATTAAGAGTTGAATTAGTCTCCTCCCTCTGCCTTGTTTTTCTAAAACATGAATAATGTTTCTGCAGCTTGTCTTTCATCCACTCTCAGCTCACCTCATTTTCACACCTCTAGTTTGTACAGACAGAAGTAACTCCACCAAATTAACAAGCAAGGCTAATTTAACTGGTCTAAGAGAGGGATACTACTGAAGTCACATAAATAGGATTTTTTGACTTATTTACCTTTTTTTCTTTTTCAGCTGGATGAACTGCAGCTTTGCAAGAACTGTTTCTATTTGTCAAATGCACGACCTGACAATTGGTTCTGCTATCCTTGTGTATGTTGCCCACACAGATTTTTATTTGTTTGCTTTTCTGTATAAAAGCTTGCAGTTTTGCTGTCATTAAAGCCTTGAATATTCCATTTCAGTAGACTTGTTTCAAAAGCATGGTTAAGACTCTGTAAGCCTAGGTATTTTACACAAATAAAACGTTGATTGAAGTTCAAAGCTCTAACAATATAGGTTATAAAACTTGGTTGTCAACCAGCTACAACAGTCTCACAAGAAAATAAGGAGCTTACAGAAATGAAACTTTGCTCCTGGATGAAGCAATAAAGACGAGTTTAATTTTGGGGTGGCTTAAGATCTCTGTTTTCAATAGACAGTTACACCCTTTTCAGACTTTTTATTTTTTTTTTACTTTGATCCAAGCAATACATCTAACAGGGAAATATGTATTATAAGAAGATAAAAATGAAAGTAGCACTAGATGTAAACAGCAACCATATTCTTTAGATACTAGCATGGTATTACAGCAAAATATTTGTGGGAGAAATCAGTATAATACTTCATATCCAGTAATAAATACAACATTTTTTCCAGATACCTAATCATGAGTTGGTTTGGGCCAAAATGAAAGGCTTTGGGTTTTGGCCAGCCAAAGTCATGCAGAAAGAGGACAATCAAGTTGATGTTCGCTTTTTTGGCCATCACCACCAAAGGTAATTTATTAATTCCATGTGCTGCTTTTTACAAACAAAACTTAGAAGAATTTATCTCATCTATCATGTTGTAAATCCTGGCTCAGCTAGCTGCCAGCGTTAGAAAGACTGAGTACTTTGCCATAATTGTTTCAGAAAATTTAAAACTCAGTCTAACACATCTGAAGTTGCCAAATGGCTCAGAGATTCCTTTTCCACAGTTGCCATAGGAATGTTACTTAATGCCATTTTAATTAAAGAAAGCAAGTGAACTTCAACTGTTTCTTCAAATCAGTAGCAGCCTGCTAATCCAGGCCAAGGTGAAAATTGGACAGAAATCTGCTCTTACTACCAGCAGTACTGACTCTGTGCAATTTTCTCTTCTGAGCAGGCACATTGCAATTTTGTGTTTTAGTAACATAATACACATCACAAATGTTTCTGTCTCGCTGCTAGAACATTGACAGAGCTCCTGCTGTGAGTCCGTTTGCAATTTCAGAGAATAACTCTTTACACTGGAAGCTTCACTCTTAGAGATCAGCTTCCGTCTCCAGTTGTTGGGGAGGGTTATAGTAGCGTTACTACAACGGATGTACTGATTTTTTGTTGTTTGATTTATATGCCTATAATGTGAGGAGAGGAGACATTTGCAAAGTAATTTCGTGGTTGTTCAGGGAATGTGGTATATTTTGGTGTATCCCAAAAGGACCTAGACAATTCAGTAACAGTGTTTTATGAGGCTTTTTATTTAAATTGCTTTTCTTGTAACTTGCACAGTATATAACATGCTTTCATTTGTTATGTGGACTACCAAGATTTTCTAATAGGCATAAAATGGGTAAAGGATCTTTATTTGTGTCGCAATCACAGAATGATTTACCTTGAATCTGTTTGCAAATGAAGCTTATCTCATTAGTAGTTTTGGCATTAAGTTCACACAGCTTCAAACTACTTAATAAAGTAACGTGACACTTCTGGGATGAGGTGCTTGCAACTTCTTAAACGTGTGCTGATAGAATAGGTAAAATACATTTTACTAGAGTGCCATTGCTTAGTTACTGTGCTGAACTTGGACAAAAGGCCAAATTCCTAGTTGGTGTAAATTAGCATTGTTTCCTTGACTTCACTGAAATGAAGTTTGTATTGCAAGAATTGATAATCTGGTCATAGACATTTAATTTGTTACAGTATTTAGTCTGTTATGTAGATGTGCATGGCAGTGACTCTTTTTCTTTAATGTCCAATGCTGCTTGGTATAACCTTTCAAAATGTCAAGAGCTGCCCATCTAACTCTATGAGGACTCTCTGAAAATATTTAAGAGGACAAAGTACCTTTGGAACCAAATCACTGGCATGCATTCAGTCCAAAAGAGCATGACAGTCCCCACATAAGTTCAGTCCTGATAGACAGGGGCCCAAACTACAAAGTGTCTCTGTTCAAGGTGATAATTTGGTATATTCCTTGACAGTTTTAGCAAAGAGGTCAAGGGCTAATTTGGATTAGCATACGAACCTTCAGTAAAGATGTTTCTGTGTCTGACTCAGGGCATTTAGCAAGCTAGCAGGTAGGAGATGTGACTGCTGTTGGTGCTGGGGGAGGTTTGTGGCTCACCAAAAATGAAAGAGACTTTTGGCCATAGCACTGATAGCTAACAAATGCTTATTAATAACACAAATGTCTAACGGTATGCAGTCCGCTTTTTTTTTTTCAAATGTGTTGAATATACAAAAATTCTGAGTAAAAAGGAATTGTCAGTGATCTGCCACTCTGAAAAACTGCTTTTGAAGTCAGTTTCTCAGGTCAAGATCTTTCATCTGTATTTAATGTTTCTGAATCTGTCTGTACTTTGTATTCAAAAGGGCCTGGATCCCCTCTGAAAACATTCAAGATATCACAGTTAACATCCATCGGCTGCATGTGAAACGCAGTATGGGGTGGAAGAAGGCCTGTGATGAGCTGGAACTGCACCAGCGTTTTCTTCGTGAGGGAAGATTCTGGAAATCAAAGAATGAGGATAAAGGGGAAGAGGAGGCAGAGTCAAGTATCTCTTCCACCAGCAATGAGCAGGTAAGTGCTGCCACAATGTTAGCAATCAGGGCAGTTTATTAAAGGATACAAAAATGATGTATTTTTATTAATCTACTATTAAATCAGCCTTGTGGTCTGTCTGCAGTTTTGTGGTGACATGAAGAGGGTTCAGAGGCTTATTTTCCCTATGTTCTGTGGCTCAGTAATGGCACGAATATAGAGTTTTCCTCTTTCCTCAGTTTCTTGGATGACCTCTGGGAAGTTTTAAAATGTTTGTCACCTACAGCACCTTGATGAGACAGACCAAGATTTCTAAAGTTAAATAGGAATGTTCAAGTTAAATGTCATGGATATCAGATAGACTGCAACACTGCCTTCTTGGACTCCCATCAAGGGACAGCCCTGTAGCTGTTCAGCCTTGTCACAGCTGGAGTATGTTCACTTTGGACTGTATTCTGCATTACGGATCCCTGAGTAACACCAACCATGACATTTTCCGCAAGTTCAACTAAAGTTAGGTGCAACCGTTGCACTTGAGGGCCATGTGACCAGCAACTGATTAAAGTAATTAAAAATAATTCTGCAAAACAAGAAAAATTGTATTGTTTTAACAAAGGTGAAAAGCACAAAGGGCCAAGATACAAAACTTTGCATTGCCATATGGAAATTCCCTTATCACAGCTGAACCTTGCTAGTCATTCATTGTCCAAGAGGGTGTTATATATTCACTATTACTGACTTGGCAGCAAGATTTTCATAGCTTGCAGTATGCTTCTCTCTATTTTTGGCAGCCTTTCCCTGCCCACATCTTCTTTCCTTATTTAAAACCACTATCCTCTCTCTAAGTCTGTATTTTAAAAAATCAGCGAGTTTTGACCCTTTTCCTTTGCCCTTTTGTGAAACAGGTCTGTCATCCAATTTGTAGCTAAAAAACTTAAAGCTTATAAAACTGGATGTTGCTTTAAGGGGATGCTCCTTTTCAAAGCAGTTGTAGGCTTTTTAGCCTGGTTAGCTTAGCTAACCCTTTGTAGTCCCTTTATTTAATGTCGTGTATGCAGTCATGCAACAATGTATGATGAAACAGGGAAATGGTCACAAATAATAGTTATGAAAAGATAACAGTGGCATTTTCCCAGTTTTTCAAAAGTGTCCACTTGCATATTTTCTGTTCCACCTCAGCTGTTCATCCTTCACTTGGTTAATGCTTATACCCTTTTCACTGGTTTCCCAGATAGAGGAACGTAAGAGTAGCCATCAAACTCGGTGCTCTGCAGTAATCTGTAGTATCCTGTCACTAACACTAGCTAGTACTGGATGCTTTAAAGACAGGAGTAAGAACTTTTCTGTAAGCCATTGTAAGATAATATACCATCCACTTAGATGTTACCTTTGTTTCTATTGCTGGAGATTTTGTGACTGCTGGCTTTTATTCTAAAACATCAAGTTTTATACCCCTCCAAGCATACAGTTATACTCAATTATTGCAAGTCTGGATAATCTTACCATCTTTACATATATACATTCTCTTTATAATTATTGCTGTTTTCTGGCTTCCATAGAGATCTGCTGCCTAATTATGAGTCGCTGATATCAGAATATTCCAGAAAACAAGTGTTTGAACTTGTGTGTGAAATGAAGAAAAGAATGGTTAAGGGTATTTTAGCAAATACATATTGAATGTTAGAACTTGTTCATTAATTTTGTTCCTTCATGCAGTCACAGTCATCAGTGATAATGTGGAGAGGTTATTGTGTGCACTTCTCATTTTAAAACAGTATTCAACTTCCATTTGCTAAATTAAATAATTGCAAATAATCACAAACAAAAGGTACATCAGTCATGTTACAATGAATGCTACTTATACGAACTGTTTTTCGGAATGATTCAATATACTTTTCTTAATGTTCACAGCTGAAGGTTACTCAGGAACCGAGAGCAAAGAAAGGACGACGTAACCAGAGTATGGAGCTCAAGAAAGAAGTAAGTAATCTGAATTACCATGTTTATAGAGATAGAAAAGTACAAAAAGTCTGAAATTTTAATAGACGCTCCTTCAATTTCTGTCACATTTTACTGATTTTACAGTATTAATCACAAAAATTCCAGCTCCATAGTTTGGTCCTACTTGCTAACAAACGTAATTGTACCTCCCACAGGCAAGCCACTGGTGTCATCATGGTAATATTCTGTATCATGAATAAATCAAGAGTCAGCTTACAACATTATTTTTTTTTAATGGCAAATTCAGGCTACTTAGTAAGTCTATAAGCAGCAGAAATTATAAAGTATTTTGCACGATCAAGAATATTAAGTTTATAAAATATCATATCCACCTTTGTCCATGGAACTTACTTCCTTGTTTATCCAAGTTGCACACTGAATGATCATGTAACCAAGGGACTGTATTATTATGCTTGTACACAAGGGGGCAGTTACTGAAGCAGCCATAAATCTTGTATTTCCTTACTTTTGAGTACTTTTTCCTGGCCTTGTTTCAGCCACACGTTGAACACTAAGAAAAAGTTGCACATATGCAACAGTTCTCGGAAGGGGACTCAGGACTCCATTACAGAGGAGGGTTCAGGTGTTTTATCACTGGAGTTCTGTGGGGTGGCCCTGATGCCTGAAATACAGACATTGCCGCTCCTAATATCTGGGTACCTGCCTCCCCAGTGTATCTGATACCTCAGGGCTAGCTCTGTGAGGCACCTTCATTGATGGAGGCAGTGATGCGCAGTTTGTTGTCCCTGGGGCACAAACTATATCTGAGGGCAAGGTAGGGAGACCACGGTTTAGGATGTGTCACCATTTTGGTTATGTTTTCTGTCAAGCAAATGCTGTAATTTGCTTCATATATTTATGAACATTTGCGTTCATTTTATTAACATTTGCGTTCTTAGCTCTGCTCGTATTTGATCAGTAATCCAGAAGTCAATCACAGTGACTGATCAGGGAGTAATTGGTTGCAAAAGAGAGTACACAGTCAGCCTTTTGATTGGTGTGAGCAGTTCCCCATCACACAGACAAGCACAAAGTCCAGTCCTGAGCAAGTCTGGTGTTACAAGGACTATGTGCTTTGTCTGTACACTGTTAAATGAGCTTTAAAAAATCTTAAGTTAAAAAAAAAACCCAGTGTTCATCTGTGTCTTCAGACACTTCAAATATCAATAAGAGTTTGCAGGGATACTACTTCTGTCTGTTCTAAAGAGCAGGAACAATTGGTGTTACGGTGTAATAACATAGGCAGCTAAATTCAGTGCAGTACACTACAGTAACTATGATTTCTTTCTTGATAATTGTGTAATTACAGAAAACTTCTGTGGTCATCCAAGTCTAGTTCTATATTATTGGAATCAAGACTTAGATGCTCATTAGCCTTTCATCTTCAAAGCGCCTTTGAAATACTAATCAATCTTTGCAGCATTTCTGTGAAATCAGTGAAATATTACAGACTCCAGCGGAGCCTGTTGGGCCAGAGTAAGTCCAGAGTTTGCCAAAATAATTCAGGCACCTTGGCCACGCAGCTACAGTCTCTTCAGGGAGAATGGTAGGAGGAAAAATCTATAGCAACCCTTTAGTAATCCCAAGGGATATGCAATGATTCAGCATAGCCTCTGATGTTGATGGTACTTTTTGGGTAGCAAGGCTGATGAGTGTGGCATGCTGATGCCATACCTCTGCTTCCTTCTGGAGGGCTCCTAGCTGAAGTCAGAAAAGCCTGACTAAAGAGCCTACCCACTGTCATGCTGGTTTTCCTCAGGGATCCCACATCCTGTTAATACTAAAGGTCTTCAACAGGTGCCTTTCACAATAATTGCACTGGCATTAGTCATATAACATTTTTTTCTCCAGGGGGATCTGAAAGTTAACTTGTTCTGGTTTGATATGTGGATTTACAAGTTTGTTTTTTCTCTGTAGGAGCCAGAACCTGAAACTGAAGCAGTAAGTTCAAGCCAGGAAATCCCCACGATGCCTCAGCCCATTGAAAAAGTTTCAGTCTCAACTCAGACCAAGAAGTTAAGTGCCTCTTCTCCAAAAATGCTGCATCGGAGCACCCAGACCAGTAACGATGGAGTGTGTCAGAACATGTGCCATGACAAATACACCAAAATCTTTAATGATTTCAAGGACAGGATGAAAGCAGATCACAAAAGAGAAACTGAGAGAGTTGTGCGAGAGGCAGTGGAAAAGGTAACGCTTGCCGAACATCACCTACACTCTGGTTTGAGGAGAGAAGTGTGGATTTTTTTCACATTCTTTTCTACTGTTGTAACATCCACCCTTAAGAAAATGAATAAAAAACCTTTTCCAAAGAGACTACATAAAAATAGTCTTCATTATTGCTTTTTAGACCATTTCTATACCAAAAGACCTTAGTTTAAACAGAAAATGCCTGCTTTATTTGATACTTGTCCAGTGAAATCAATCTGTGATCAAAAAATGAAAATAATTGTTCATTCATGAGTATCCATTTCCAAAGCCTTTGTCTCCATTGTCAAGTGTGGTTGTAAACAGTGGCATTGTTTAAATGCTATTCATAAATAACTCTTCTTTTCTCGATCTTCTGACCTAAATATTAAATAGATTCACTGAAATTTGTTTGAATTTTCTGATCTAATGATAACCTGTTTAAAATTCAATATCTAAGCCTGACCTGATCACCTTTGGCTAGAGAGAGCAGGACAATTTAGAGGATGGTTTGTCTGACCTCTCTTATGTACCTGTCTTAAGACAAGATGAATTTCCTTCTGGATGAAGGACTATGGAATGAACCCAGGGAGTTTAGATGTTAATCCTGTAGGATTAAGACACCAAACTTTTAGATAACTGAGCAAGGGCAAAGGAATCCCACCAACAATGAATACTAAAAGGTACCTCTTACTGAACTGAGGGATGTTCTCTTTTGTACTTTCCATTGTGCCCTTGCTGTAGATTTATATGCAGCTGTAGATTTGGAAAAGACAAAATCTTTGTCTAAGATAAATTCATAAATTTGTAAACTGATCATTGACAAAATATACATGGAGGCTATTTAGCTGTTTTTGTAGATGACTAGTAGAATAGAAACATGGTGACATTTTTATTTTGAACATTTCTTATGGGATAGAAGTTTTGTTAGAGCTCTAAAGGAGAGAACTTTTTGTTTCCTAAATAGGAGAAATCTCTAATTATGTGACCTGCACCCACATAAGTAATAGACACTTAAAGAGTAGAAGTTTAAAGGAGGTACTTTTATTCCTGTAGCTGTCCATTGACTTGCTTTGCTGACTTTCTTACGGCAGCTGCGTACAGAGATGGAAGAAGAGAAAAGGCAGGCTGTAAGTAAAGCTGTGGCCAACGCACAAGGAGAGATGGACAGAAAATGTAAGCAGGTAAAGGAAAAGTGCAAAGAAGAATTTTTAGAAGAAATTAAGAAGCTAGCAGGCCAGCATAAGCAACTGATTTCCCAGACCAAGAAGAAGCAGTGGGTAAGTGTCAAAAATTTAGTACAAGAGAATAAGTGGAAATGTATACTGCATACTGCAGGCTGATTGAAGGTGATTTCTTCCTTACTTTTAACTGCACTGCTCTTTTACTGGTCTCCTTCATATAACTGCTTTCAAGTTTTCTTAATCTCCACATTTCAACTCGAAGTTCTGATTACTTCCCATCTTCATTATGTAGTGTTAACATGACCATCTTCTTGAGTCCCATCAGGTGTTAGTATCAAAATATTTTTTTCTAAATGCATTATTACTCCGTATAAGACATGTTTTGCACTATGTTCACGCTCCTTTGATCGCAAGGCCCTAGAGAGTACAATATCTGGCTGCATCAATTTGGAATCCTCTTGCTAATAATGCTGGTAGTGATATCCTTTTGGCCTTTTCCTCTCCTAGCTTTTTCTGCATCTCTTTTATGTTCTTTTATATTTAAGACATGACTCTCTGAAATGTATTTCCCTCCCTTGTTCAGTCCTTAAGCCCAAATCTGCAGCATTGCCTACAAAAGACATGATTGTATACCCTTTAGAAATGTGAAAACAGACATCTAACCTACCATTCTGTTACATGCTGCAAACTTTTCCCTGTTTTTGTTTGCTTCGTGTCTCCCATTTTCTTTTCAAGCCAGAAGTGTGTTCTCCCACATGGCTGTACAGCGTCTACTCAAACACTGCGAGTACTATAATAGTGTTGCTAGCCTGGGACAGAGTGTGAGTTACACTGTTACGCTGAGGAGCAGCGAGCCTGGCACACATACAGACTGCGCTATTTCTTTGCTAATTTTCATAGGAAAAGGAAATGAAAGCCAAGTTCAGGAAATCACACTGCACTGTAATAGCTAGCTATAAAATACAGGAGGGTAGGCACGAGATTTTCTACTCTCCGCCTTTTGAGCTTTGATTTTGCCAGATGCGGCTGAGCAGCGTGCGGGTGCCTTACCACAAGATGGCACGCTGATCTGAGCAGCGATGGGCAGCTGCTGTCCCACTGCCGCCCGGGGACAGCCAGCCCTGGCTCCGTCCCGCAGCTCCCGTTTGTCTTCCACTGTAAAAGGCTGTTTGTTTATGTTCAGCCTCGTTAGTCCTTGTTCTTACAGATGAAATGATGGTCCCTGCAGAGAAAACCCTGCTCTGCAGAAGAGTAAAATAAATACTAAGGCAAGACAATCGGTTGCTGACTAGCACAGTTACGAGTTTGGTTTTTTGTAAAGAGAAGAATTACTTCAAATGCCAGAGCTCCTGCAGAGTCTTCATTTCTGTTCCTAGCAGAGATTTTACAGTGGTTGTTATGATACTGCAGTGCTTGGGTCTCTGTCAGTTAGAAAATTCCTCATTGTCTACCTGTCTCTGCAGACCAGAGAAGTTATTTAGGTCTCCAACTTGATCAAGTTACTGTGTTTAATGAGTCACCAGCTGCTGGTGTCTGCATGCATGCTTTTGCCTGTGGCACTTGAGAGGGCAATGGAATTGCCTTTGCCTACTGTAGAACTACATCAAATTAGCTCTCTTCTGTCAAAAGTTAAGAGGGCACGTGTTAACTGTTGCCACCATTCAGCCGATAAGCACTAACTCAATCACAGTAACTTGATTGTGAGTCTGGACTCCTAGCTATAGCTGCTTTGGGGGTTTTTTGAAGGCAGAATTTATGATAGAGACTCACAAGACTTACTTTCAGCTGCTCCTGTGTGCCTTTACCATATCCTTTAGCCTAATCAGAGAGTGCCCTGGTACCACATCTTATGATCATGTGCATAAAGCCTCTTTCTAAGCAAGACAATTAAAGAGACAAAGAGCATTTGACAGTCTTGCCTATTTCTGTGGCCCCAGAACTATCTGTTGATCACCACCTTAAATGAAGGCATCATAGAGGCAACTGGTTTGCACGTGGTAGGAGAGGGAGGGTAAGGATAAACACCTTTGCATTCAAGCTGATGGATCTGCCTGCCAACACACAGCCTCAGGTGGCTGGAGTTGGTCCAATTACACAACTCCCCAGTGATTTTTCCTTCGGTGGTACTAATGACAGTCCCTGGTGTGTAGTACTGCTCTTGTATGCTGCTATTATAATAATGATACCTCCTTACCAAAATCTCATGTAATTAACACACATACTAAATGAGTTTTGGTGGCTTTGCTTTTTAATTAGAAGCGGAGAGCTCTGGTTTTGCATAATGCAGATGTCTAGGCTTGGGAATACAGCTGCTATTATTCATGCTATATTTGTCTTTTTCTCATACCTAAAAAAAAATAATCCATCCAGGTGAAGGGATTGTTTCACTGGTGGTGTACAGGCACACGAGAAGATGTGCTCCCAGCCCGCAGGAGCCTAACACATAAAGAACAATATTTTCTGTTGCTCTGACTGGTCACAGTCCCTGTGGCTTAACCCAATTTCATTTTTATACCTCCAGAAAATTTGGATTTTATACAGGTACCTCAAGTAAATAGCAAATGAAATGAAGAAATGTAAAGGCAGGGATAACGATGGTGAGATTGTACAATTTGATGGCCTCCAGAATACACGCTAGAGTGCTGGTCTTGATAATGTTTCTTTTTGTATTTTTCCTGGTTCTTTTATTTGCATCTAAGCCTCATTTAAATTAGTACATAGTTCATTTTTATAGTTCATTTTTAACTTCTGTCTCTTTCAATTATATTTGCATGTATATTTACTCTAACTTGCAATAGGTTGTTTTTAAGTGAATGAGCATTGTCTGTGATGTGTACTGTCTGAAACAAAACCTCAAGTGACTGATAATGTTTAGAAAAAGGAAAACACAAAGAAAAGAGGAGGCCTGAGGCCAGCTGGCATTTTGCCTTCTCTGCCACATGTGCTGGTACCAGCTTAGATGACACTATTTTCCTTTTGTAAGTGGAGATTTACATCCCACGCTTATGGCCAGCATGTGTAAAGGGATGTGCAGGACCCACGGATCAGTTGTCCTCTCCTGTCTTAGCTTTTTTTGATCTCTCCAAGCAAGCAGAGGTGAAGCTGGTCTCAGGAGGTTGTAGAGAGATGGGGACTGACCTCTTCTCCCTAGTGACAAGTGATAGGACGAGAGGAAATGGGTTCATGTTAAACCAGGCAAGGTTTAGGTTGGATATTAGGAAAAAATGTTTTCACTGAAAGGGTTATCCAACATTGGAATAGGCTGCCCAGGGAGGTGGTGGATTCGCCATCCCTGGAGGTGTTTAAAAAAAGGGTAGACGTGGTACTTGGGGATACGGTTTAGAAGTGGTTTTGTCAGGTTAGGTTAATGGTTGGACTCGATGATCTAAAAGGTCCCTTCCAATCTTAACGATTCTATGATTCTATGATTCTGGGCTGGGGCCCATGCTGTATGTAGTGGAGAGACACAGCTGTTCCCTGTACCTTTCCAGCCGATGATCCTAATGGTTCCCACAGGCTTGTGGGCAGCCAGCAACATGAAAAACCAGGAAAACAGCTCTCGAGAGGACACTTGTTTGCAGACATTTCTACAAATAAACTTCCCCGGAGCTAAGTTATAAAAGGGTAATGGAGAGGTTCCCTTCTCATGCAGCTAGAGCAGTCCCTTTATTGCTGATTTAAACAAATAGTTATCAGTTTAGCCCAATGTAAATGTCAGCTTTCTTGGATCTGTCTCTTAGAGCATGTAAGGTTGTTGTGGTTTTGTTTTGTTTTAAGGCGGTTGGGTTTGTTTTCTTTGTAATTCTCTGTTTTATTAACAGGGCTGTAGCTAGACAGGACATAAATAGTAAATTGTGTCTTTTTCTGTGGTTTGATAGCAGCCTGCACAGACTGTGCAATATCCGTCCCTCTGTTCCCCATCATGCAATAGGCATTTCAGACTGAATTCATAAAGATATGCTCTGATTTTGAGCAGACCAAATTCAGAAAGACAAGTCTGAGATCATTAGAACCTGGCTTTCAAGGGCGCTGAGTATAAGTGGCTCCTTTAGCAGCATTGCCACCCGGCTTTTCAGGATTTTGTCGGAATAATATGTCGGAATAATAGTTAAAGTTTTTGCAGCACTCCCTTAAGAGGTAATAAAACTACCTGGAGACAGGGCACATTGTCTGTCTGGGTGCCGTACCTCGTTGTTGGCCACCAATAGAGTTGACCAGCATGTTGGTTCCTTTTTTTAGTTCCTTAGAGGCCACGGGGTTATTTTCCAGGTAGCTCTTCCAGCTACCAGGAAACTGGGGGCATTCTCTGTGCTCTGGGGTAGAAATCCTCTTTGCTGCAGCACTGCCCAGAACCAGGTATTTCTGCAGAAATCACGGGCTGTGTGGCATCTCTTCTTTCTGGAGTTCTGTGCTGTCCTGGCTGACATGACAAGGGGCACAAGCCCACGTAGCAATCCAGTGTACACCAGGCCTTCTCTGGTTTCTGGAAGACTTGAAGGAAGAGGCATTGTCTGGCTCTTCTCAGTAGCACTGATGTAGCACGAGGTTTTGTTTTCACCAGATTGCTGTGCTCTCTGGCAGCCAACAATTCCCAACGACAGTCGCCTCCTTGCAGACCTACGCTAAATGGGCTATACCCAACCACTCGGTAATGAATTATTCTTTTCTCCAATAATGTTATTGTTGTGACTTCTGAGATTTTCCTAGCCCAAAAGGGCCTTCCTCAGCAACCTCTGGATAGGTCAGGCTTGTAAAGAAACCTCAGAAATGCAGATTTTCAAGCTTGCGCAGAACCTGTTCACGCCAGAAGTGCCTGTTGATTTATCGTAGCTTTTAAGACATAGATCAGGATGCCATTATACAAATGTAGGGTAAAAGATGGTTCCTTCACTGTGTAGCTGAAAAATGTCAGTCCACTGCCCTGAGCGATGAGTTTTCTTAAATGAGAGATGATTTTTTCAAAAGCAATAATCCAGACTCTGGAAAATATGAAAGCATTGTGCAGATTTACTGAAGATTGCTGCTTTACTCAGCACGTGTGAATAATGCCCTCCTGCCTTTGGCTGCCCCAAGCATAGATAAAAGAGAAGTATTGCTCTGCATGTGCTGGTGCATCCTTGAGCAGGTGAGAACACTTGTGCGTTGGTAAGGAGGGGTCCTGCCAGGATGGTCATCTTGTCTCGTTTGTTCTCTCCAGTGCTACAACTGTGAAGAGGAGGCCATGTACCACTGCTGCTGGAACACGTCCTACTGCTCCATCAAGTGTCAGCAGGAGCACTGGCATGCTGAACACAAACGTACCTGCCGCAGAAAAAGATGAAAGAGTTACTCCTCCCCTAGAAAACCACCCCGATGATTGCTATTCTCAGACACAGCGGTTTTTGTTTCCAAGAAGCCAAAATTGTTTAGAATTTGCTTCCCATTTTGCACCAGCCTTTAAACACTTTTCGTAAAAGAAATTTTGCACAGTAATTTCAGTCTTCTGTTTAATGCTCCTCCAAAATTTTGTCGGCGAAGTGAATTTAACATCTGTGGGAGCAGGTTACTTTAAATAATTTTAAACTAGAGGATTTGTTGCATTTTCAGCAAATTTTAAAACATTTTTAGGTTTTACAGAGATTTTAATCTTTAAAAACAGCAGATCTAAAAAAAAATATCATGCAAGTTTAACAAGAGGAACATTTAAAAACTAGATCTGAATGTAAGAAGTATAGAACTGTTTCAGACAAACGAAGCATACTACCTTGATGTAACGTTTATTTCTTAACCTTGTTGAGCTGGTTTTGTTCAGCTTAATTTTACTGTTTAAAGGCATTATCTATTGGTTATACCAGTGGGTACATGATTGAATTTAGGGAACAGGGTTGACACAGCAGGTGCTAGTCCTGCGTATTTTTTCTTAAATATTTCCCAACTGTGTTTTATTTTCATTATTTCTTTTCAATATATAACTTTTATAACAAAATATTAGCTTTGATCTTGTAGTTTAAAATCACAGGGAACTGGGGTAATCTTTTACTGAGCTGGATCTTAGAGAAAAATGAATATTTAAATTTTGAAGTTTGCACATTTCATCTTTGTCCTAACATGAGTGCTTGTAACAAGAATAAGAAAAGCCAAAAAACAAAAAAAAACCAACTACCTTTATTCATACACAGAATTATGAGGCATACAAATTTCTTTATTGCGCCCCCCCCTTTGGCCTCCCCGATCCAACGTCATTTGACTGCCTATGATCTGGTGTCACCTGGTCCATTGTAACTTGATAATAAAAGGAGAAAAAGCACTTAAGTTTCACAGAAGCCGTTATGTTTGTAGTAATGGGTCATTGCCTAATAATGAGCTCCATCACTGTACTCAGAATGAAGAATAATGCATGTTAATTTTCTTGTATTAAAGATGCCGTGATTTGTAAAAAGTCTGTATTTTGCGGAATGTCTGGATTAAGAAGCATTACCAATAGGAATGGATCGATAGTTGAAAAATGATTTTCTTTTTGTTTGTTTTATATATAGATATATGAATTGCATCCATGTTCAGAGACGATTTTTTAAATAGATGTAAAGCTTACTTAAATAGCTTTTCTTTTAAAGTGTCTCCGCATTTTAGTTTCTTTCAAAGATTGGTCTTAGACTGAGTCATATGCCCATTAATCATCCAGCTATTTTTTGAGAAGTTAGAGGAATAATTTGTAAATATTTATTTAGATCTTTGATATTTATTGAAAGCAATTACATGATGGAACGATGGAAGCTGAAGAATCAGGAGGAAAGCCTTTAAAAAAGTTTTCTCTAGGATTTGTCAGGGTCATTGTAAAGGTGAAAGTATAACTAAGACTTCTGTGAACTACCACTGAAATCCTGATCTTTTTTACTGACAGTGGTGATATAAGTTAATTGACTAGATACTGCCAAATAATGCCCAATACGTTGCAGAAATTCAGTGGTAAGTTGATTGGAAAAAATAGTAAGTAGATGGTAACTTGTATTACCACAGCTACGTTATTGCCTGATAAATGTGTAATTAACTTTTGTCGCCTCTGTGTTGTGACTGTAAAACACTTCACAACTAAAAATCAATCTCGTTCAATTACTTTACAAGTTCCAAAACTTCGATCCACCCCTATGAAAGCAAGTTATTGTGGAAATATTTTTGGTGTAAAATCATTCCAGAATATGTAATATTTAACTGATAGCTGCATGAAAGTAAGATTCGTGTTACTTTGGCTTTTTTGTCTCTGTTGACACGGTTGCACATTTCCAAGTTACTACAGCGTGAAAACTGTGTGTTTTAAAGAAAAAAAAAAAAAAAACAAAAAAAAAAAGATTGTGGCCTGGTTTTGTATAAGTTTTAGGTAAAATTACAATTGATTGTTTTAGGAATCATGATTTAAAATTAATTTTTCTGCAAATCATAAAGCTATATTAAAGTGTTGAGCTTAGCCACTATGCACATTGTAATTATTCATTGTGGCTGTCCAGTTTATGATGCATTCTGGCATTTTGTAAGCTGCTCTGACTAGCAATATATAGAGTCATTTAATGTGTTAACATTGGTTAATAAATGTATTTAAAAAAAAAAAACCTCACTGAAAGTGCCTGTGTTGATTTTGGCCAGCTGTCCTCGCCTCCTTGGGTGGGTGTGCACGAGGCTGCTATTCTTACTTGTCCTCGCCCGGAAGGACAGGGGCTGTGGATGGGGAGCGCTGCCTGAGCTGGCGGGGACCTCGGGGACCTCGCTCCGGGCTCCGGGTGAGCTGGCAGGGCTTGAGCCCAAGTCACGCCTCTCCGCACTGAAAACGGATCTTTTCAGCCTGTTCAGGGCCAGCAGCCTCTGAGGGCTGTGTCCGCCATGTTCTGGTTTTCAGGCCGCGTCCTGCGCTGCCGGCAGCCAGGGTGGGTCTCACAGACCCCCTCTCCCTGTGCTTCCTCCCACCAGGAGCCCCGCTCTGCCTCCCCCCAATCCAGCCCCCGCCCCCGAGCCTGCGCCGGCTTTGTTAATCACGCAATCGCAGAATGGTTTAGGTTGGGAGGGACCTTGAAGATCATCAAGTTCCAACCCTCCTGCCATAGGCGGGGACACCTCCCACTAGACCAGGTTGCTCAAAGTCCCAGAAATACATAAAATAATTTTGTCTGCAGGGACTGAGGAGGCTCCATGAATCCGGCTCCAGCCTGAATGGCCGCAGCGTTCCTGTGAGAAGCAGTCTCCCTCACTTATTTTTGAAGTCAGAACTTGCTGCCAGCGGGTGCCCGAGGGGGCCAAGGGCCCACGCTGGTGCTGCTGCCCCTGGGGCACATCCCACAGCCACCCCGAGAGAAAGGCACGTTTGGGGATGAGGCACAGTCAGGNCCTGCTAGTCCCGGGGCAGAGGGAAAATTAAAAATTATATTTTAAATATTAAAAAATCCCTCGAAAGTCTCTTTTATTATTTTACTGTCCAAACTTTTCTCTTCTTACAGGAGTTTTAGCATTTTACCCATGAGTGCAAATTTTCTTAATTCATCGTGATGAAACTCAATTAAATACCAGCAGCCAGCATAGTGCGCGTATTGCAAAGGAGCCGTTTGTGCCGCCCAAGCCACCAAAGCAGGACCAGGAAGGAGCCGTGTCCCCTCCGAGCTCTTTCCCTTCTCCCCTTCCGATGACCGCAGTCAGCCTCCAAGCACGGCACCGCTCACCAGCACCCCGCTGCCACACACCCCTGGTGGAAACGCTCCCCCACTCCCCTCCCGTGCGCGTTTGCCAGTTCCGGTGTCACCAGTGGGGCCAGTATCAGGACCAAACGGGTTAAATGCTTTGGAAGTGCCACGGCAGCTTCCCACCCCCACCGCTCAGCGTGGGGTCTGCGTGACCCGCTGTACCCGTCACACGTCCCACGAGGGGCCCTGGCACTGCCACCCCTGCAAAGCAGAGGAGGACGTTTGTCCTTGCGCTCCCCCAAATCTGTGAAGTCCCTTCCACCAGCAACCCCAGGATGAGCCGGGGTTTCTCTGCGTCTTCACCACCGCGGGCCAGGCTACATCTTAGTGCCTCTACAGCATCAGTCTTAAAGGCGCCATTTGGCTTTTCATTGTTGGCTTTTCCTATTTTTTATCATTACTGTTGTTAATATTATTGCTGTTGTTTAATAATTTTTAACTCTGGCTATTATTTTAGTTTAATAAGGAGGAGCAGTGGTTTCTAACTCCTCTTTCCTTTAGGTGGAGCGAGCTGCCCAGCTCAGGGCTTGATTGCCTTTCCAGATCTTGACTGACCGAGTATGTGAAATATGTTTGGGATTTGTTACCGGTAGTCAGGGGCTGCCCAGCCGATTTTAGCCTCACCGAGTGAGAGCACATATGCGAAGTGTGCATGTGCTTTCCAAATGCTTTCCGAAATCAGAGGGGGGAGGTAGCTATCGAAACCAGAAAGGCCTTTCTTGCATTGTTTCATGTTAAGGAAATTCAATTGCAAGTGGAAAGGTCCATCCATTTGTGACAATAATAGAATATTTTTGGTTTTAAGTGGCAGAAGTTTAAAGGTAATGTAAAAGGAGAAAAAAAAAAAACAACCAAACGACCAAACTATCTTGGACCTTCCAAAACCCTGGAAAAAATGACATATTTTATCTTAATAAAACCTATTTCCGCATGTCAAAAGGATCAAAAGTATGTTAGACTCTGACTAATGTTTTTTAAAAAAGAAATGCTGTGTTGTTGCTAAAAGTTCAAAACAGTAAAATCGGAAAAAGAAAGAGAACCCAGAGAAAATGAACTCTAAATTGCCCCCCCTGTGCCCCATGGCTGTGCCTGGCCCAGGGCCTCTCCAGCCCCACGGCCCTGGGGCGGCAGTGAAGTGCGGGAAGATGCCTTCAGGCTGGGAAACAGCGATGGAGGGGCTGAAATTAAATACAGCATCTGCTTTGCAGATAATTTTTACATAGAAGGGGACAAGTAATTGAAGAGTATTCGTTGAGAATAAAGGCCGAGAGAGCCAGAAGGGGCCACGCGAGAAGGCAGAGAGATGTGTTTGTTTACAAAGCCACCGGCCAGTTTCTGTTAACTCCCTGGAAGTGAAAACTAAGCTGGCGTAAAGCTTCCATGGAAATAGGATTTGCCCCAGAGAGGTTCCTAAAAATAAACTCGAGTTCTGCATAGAGAAGACACTGTGAAGCGGGTTATCCGAAATGCTTTACCAGTGTTTGGAAAAGGCCTTCTGCAGCAGAAAGCAGTGGTTATTAATAAAGCCAGAGCCCTATTTTATTTTTAACTGCTTCGTTAAGGGGAGCAGTATGTTTTGCAGCCAACCACTGCGGGTCCCGCTTGCTGCCAGGTGAGGTCTCTGCTTCTCCTCCCTCTGTGCTCCCATGGGAAGAGTGTGTGGGAGCCACGAGCCCACTGCCACCAATGCGCTCTTGTCCCCTGGAACAGAGCCTTCAAGGTGAAAAAAGGCTCCATTGAAAGCAAAAAGGGAATCGGTGCTGTGCACACAGCAGTTCTCGGAGCCTCCGTCATCAGGAGAGAGGGTTTTGCCTGCCGTGGGCCACCCAGGCGCGCCTTGGCTTATCAGGCCACGCCGTTAACAGGTGTTAGGAGGAATTTCTGTGTCTTGTTTGGAGGAATAAGAGCAGTTTCCACGCGAGAGCTGGGCAGGTCTGGCGTCCAAACCCCATCAGCTCGGGCAGTGCGGTGCGGGCAGGGTGCTCCTCTGCCGTCTGTGCTGCCGCTCAGCCCCTGCCAAGGAGCAACACCGGCTCCTTCCCAAAGAAAAAGCTCAGCCAGAAACTGTGCCACGCGTGGCTTATGCACTACAGAGAGAATTGCTTTGGCTGTGACAACACTTGACCGAGTGACAGAGCCTTTCCCTGTCTTTTCACAAGTCTGTAAAGACCGTGAGTGCCAGAAACCCTTTTATTTCTCCCTGCAGAAAGGAAAGATGTGCAACTCAGTAATGCAATTGCTTGTTATTTTTTCCCGTGGACGCTGGAGCCAGCAGCATTTTAACGCCGGGCTCCCTGACGCTGGCGGTGAGCAAGCCGCTCTGGGCTAATGGAGCCGCTGGAAGTTGGCGCTGGATGCTGAGCCGGAGCCCAGGACTGCTCACCCCTTCCCACCGGCAGCGTGGCGGCTGGATTTCAGTGCAATAGTTGGATGGGTGCAATGCTGCACTTACACACACACACACACACACACACACGCCGACGCGATGGCACTGCCACCGGCTCCAGCCCAGACAGCTCTGAGCCGCCTCAAGGCTGGCCCGGTGTGGGAGCTGCCTTTCGAAAATGACCCACAGTAATGAGCATCAACTGCTGCACAGGGAAAGAGCAACTGGGAATTCAGGCTGAAGAGCTACAGGCCTCCCCGAACTCCTCCTGGGCCCAGCACAACCCGGCCCGTCACCCTTTTGCCCTCACCAGCTGCCTGGCACAGTCGAGCCCCCCCTGCCCAAGGCACTGCACGGTGCCTCCTGGGACTGAGGAGTTACCCCTGCTGGTGCCTTGAATGTCACCACCACCCCCCTTTCCCTAAACCCCACGTGATTCCCTTGAAAGCTTCACCACGGTGACCCCTCAGGGCTGTGCTCCATCGCCTGGCAGGGGTTTCTCCCCGGCATGGCACCCCTGCCCAAAGCCCTTCCTTTCGGCAGAAGGCTCCCGGGGGGGTTGTGGGGGGGTATACTCTCTGTACAGAATTAGCTGCAGTGATATAACCTATTTACAGTCTTTTCTGGTAACAACTTGTTCATAATTTGCCGATTCTTCATCCAGTCTCGATCTGTGGCCGGGACCTCCCTGGGCAGAGGGAGCATTTCCATCTTTCCCACCTCCTGCAATCATCCTTCAGTGCAGCAAAGCACTGTCCAGAGTCCCCCGTCCCGCATCAGCCCGTGCTTAAAAGAATTTATAGCCTCGTTCCTGTAGGTTACTGCTCAGCACCTCAGAGCAGAAATTGTGGCATTTTTATGGTGGTTTGAAGTCCTCCAGCTTGTTGACTGACTGACCACCCAGGCCTTGGGAGCTCCTGGAGCTTGGAGGAACTTCACTAAATGGCAGTTCTGTGGCTGAAATACAAAGCAACGTGCCAGCACTTGGAGCAGGAGGCAGAGGAGGACGAGGAGGAGGAAGAGGAGGACCGATTTGATTTGCCCGTCCAGAAGTTGCAGCAGGAAGACAGGGCGGCAATTTGGTCTGCCGGTGAAATCTGTCCTTTTGCACTGCGGCACTGTAGATGTTTTTAATGCAGTCCCTTTACGACACCATGGCAGTGACCGGGGACTCTGTCTGCGCGGGGTCCGTAGCTCAGTGGTAGCAGAGTGTCAGCGCCACGTCAGCCGAGTGGGCCTGATGGTGCTGGACTTCAGAAGAGCCCTCCCAGATGCTCATGTGCTTCCTACCGGGAACCACACGGGCACTGCGAGGAAGCTGTGCAACTCCTGCTGCTCTTTAAGGACCCTGATGAGAATGCTCTCATGACAGAGAGTTGCTCCATACTCAAAACTGAAGTCAAGTGTGGGCTTAGAGAGCGTTGTTATTTTTTTGAAGAGTATGACTTGAAGTGCTCGGTCTGCACCGAGCCAGTGCTCTCACCATGTCCTCTAATTATTATTCTTCCTGTGGCTCAGCATCTCCAAATTAAAACTGGCTAAGTATATATTTTACCCCAAATTAAGTCAAACTGTCAACAAGACTAATTGTAACCTGCATTTCTGGTTGCTGTCTCCAACACTTGCACTTTGTCACGTCTCTCTCGGGCTGACACATTGCATCCTGCCTTTGTCGCTCTCCTGCAGATGTGTTGGCTTTATTGGGCTGGAGGAGTAAATGGTGCTGTTTGTCGTAAGTGAAGTGCAATAAAAGTGCACGTGTCCCATGCACACACAGCAAATATGCAATCACACTGCTTTCACAGAGAGGCTACAACCCTGTTATGTGATCCACTGGAAGTGGGAACATTGTAAGAGAAGTTTTCATTTAAGGAAATCTGGGTTTTTTTGTTAGAAAATACTCAAAAATGAGTGATCTCTAACAGTCATTTTATTATGGCTTAAACCAGTAGTTAAAAGCCTCTTGTTCTGTTAAAAGGCTTTGCCCTGAGAAGAAAAAAATACTTCCATCCTTTGAACGAAAAAATAATTATAAATGAGACCACACTTCATTTGCTTTTTTTCTTTCCTTTTACTAACGAAGGAGATGTAAGAGGAGGGAAGGGAAGAACACAAACGCTCCCCATTCTGTTTCTGCAGGCCCTACACCCTGGGCTGGCAGGGTGTGCTGTGGGTTGCCACCATGGCAGGTGCCAGCGCCCACCCCTGCAGCTGCATCCTCAGCCCCTGTGTCTCCATCACATCCCCTGCACCTCCACCACAGCCCCCGTGTCTCCATCACGTCCCCTGCACCTCCATGACAGCCCCCATGTCTCCATCACATCCCCTGCACCTCCATGACAGCCCCCGCATCTCCATCATGTCCCCTGCACCTCCATGACAGCCCCCGTGTCTCCATCACATCCCCTGCACCTCCACCACAGCCCCCGCATCTCCATCACGTCCCCTGCACCTCCATGACAGCCCCTGTGTCTCCACCATGGCCCCGCGCAGGCGGCCGCCTTTGCTGAGCCGCTGTGGCTGCAGCACGGCCACGCAGGGCATGGCCACGGCTGTGAGCCCCCGTGACTGCACACGAGTGTGTATCCTCCCCCTGGCGTGCAGCTGCGGCACGGGGGAGGGAAGGGGACACATGAAAAAAAAATCCTCCTGTGGATTTCAGGAAAGTATCCAAAACCTAATGTGTGTGAGAGGCACCCTAGAAATGTTAATTAGCACACGTGCCTGCAATGGAAAGTTTAATTCTTGTGTATCTCTGTGGCCCCTAATCTCTTTGGGGCAGTTGTTGTCTTAAATTCTCTTCCTCTGCTCCATGAACAGCGGCCATGCCATACTCCCCTCCCGGCCTTGCTTCATGGAAACGCTATTTTCTTCCTGCATGCAGCTGCTTTTTCTTACTCCAGTCTTCTCTCCACACTTCCCTGCTTCAGTCCTGCTTTTTCCCCGATACAGATGTGGGGTTTTTTTAGTTTCCTGAACATTTTCGGTTGGGATAACCTCTGACCTTGTCTTGCACCCCATCTGTCCTCCTACCTCCATACATTTCCCGTTTCTTGGGCGTTATCCCAGAGCCCCTTGGCTGAACTCGGCAGGCAGCAGTCCATCCAAGCCTCCAGGCTGCATGTGGGGCTACGAGCAGCCCGGGTGTGTCCCCCAGCACCCGGAGCTCCTCGGTTTGCAATGGGCTCACCTAGGTGAGAAAATTAAAACACAGGCCCCCAAAATTAGGTGCCTGATGCCACAGGGTTAGATAGGCACCATTGCTTGACCCTTACCTTCATGTGCGTGATCTTCTCTTTTCTGGCCTTACCTCCCTTCTACACCAAATGCTCTCCCTAAACCTGCCCTTCATTTATGGCTTCCTCTGCTGGTGTCCTCTTCAGCAGTGATGGCTCAGTGATGGCTCTTCTCTCAGTGCCTCCCCCCGGCATCTCCAAACCTTTTCCATATGCTGCCACTCACCCTTGGAAGCCGCCTCTGTTGTGGTGCTTCCACCTGCTTCATCCCCTCCACAGGACATTCCCTTGTGTGAAGCCTATCATCGTTAAGCTACCAAAGCATAAATTAAAGCAAGATCAACTTTGTACCTTTAGGATCAGTCCATTAACTGGCCATAGATGTATAAAATATTGTGAGAAGTTTTAGAATTATTATTAGTTGTGTTGTGGGATCCCCCAAAGACTGTTTTGTTTATTTTTTTCTCCTGGGTGGATCATACAGAAGAAAATGGCTTTGGCATTGAAGAAATCTTGTCCGTGAAGACCAGCAAGAAGTGCAAGAGTGCTCCTGGTACCGATTTTGACTGGTGTGATGCAGTACAACCGGCTCAGGGTCATCAGCCTATGGTTGATCTTAAACGCCATGCAGTTTGCAGATCAGGAGGCGTGCCAAAAATGTAGAGAAACGAGCTGATGCTGGTTTGCTGGGTAAGAAAGGGAGAGCCACTGTTTCAAAGATGTTGACCTCAGTGAGGTACAGCACAAATGAGGCAAGCCTTGAGAGGACTTTCTGGACCAGCTTTGAGGTGGTACTCTTCAAAAGAGACCACAAAATCCCTGGAAAGGAAGGCCTGTTTATCTGACTCATGGTGAGGTGAGCCAGAGCTTTTGGGAAGGTGGGCTGTCAAATGAAGCACTCCGGACACCAAAAAATAGCTCAGGTTGAACATTTAAACCTTATCTCCAAATGAAATGATTAATTTCTTCTTTCAGAATGTACAATCTGGTTATGGTCCGTGCCCCCACCCCCCCTTCAAATCTCAGCCAGTTTTAAGTACAAGTTCTTCTATTAACACAGACCAAAAAAAAATTCAAAATCAGGGTTGGCTCTTACCTGGGGGACAGTGGGGTCCATCCCCACCGGGATGATCTTTCTGGGCTTTACCTCTCCCCGCAGTGCCCGCCCAGCCGTGTCCCAGGACCCCAGGACCCCCTGCCCGCCCCACGTAGAAGCCCCAGCATGGGTTTGTATCCCCCAGAGAGGGGTCTGCCACTGCTCAGGCTGACGGCAAAAAGCTGTGTTAGAGAAAATTAGAAGTTCCCCAAACCCGTCTCTCCTGTGATTTCATTCACCAGGTGACTGGTGAGAAGTTGGCGTTGACCTCTGTGCACGTCACCCCCTCCCCGCCATAGATGACAATGGTGCACAAAGCAAATTTTTGTGTTGAAAAACACACACGAAAAGCTGCAAGGTCTTTTATCAAGTTTTTTTTTTTTTCAGCTCTTACCTTGTTAGTATTAACCTGATAATGAATAAATCATACTGTTCTTATTGTGCATTAAATTATTCTTCTAACCCTACTACATGTTTTTTTTTGTTGTTGAGATCCCTCACCAGCTTTTCAGGGCTACAGCCACCATTTGCCGAAATGATTTTTAAAATGTGTACTTGAACGATTCTGACCTTTTACAAATCCTCATCACCATTAGCATAAAACATCAAAAACCTTCTTTTTTTTAAAGAAAATGATTTGTAAAATTGAATCAGGAACTACTTGCTGTTCTGCCATCCTCTTCCTTCTGCCACCCCTAACTTGCCCTCTCCCTCCCACAGTTTTGGGGTTGCACTCTCTTCTCTGGAAAATTGTGGGTCCTCTAACCTGCACCCACCTCTTGTGATGAGCAACCTCGAATTTAAGCCATTGGAGATGGGATTTTATAGCCTGAACTTCTCACATGGGCTACCAGAGAAACGAGGACTCGGAATTTCACCCTTTGAAACCACCTTTGGAAAATCAGAGCTACGGCCAAATCTCTTCTCTGGGGATGCTGCAACTCAGCAGCTGGCAGCCAGCTCTGAAATCACGGTATTTTTGGAAAAGGCCAATGGAAACAGGCAGATCACATTTCCGAGGGGCTTTACGTGGTCGTCCAAGGCTTCTGAATTGATACGGAGGTTCTAGCCCCGCACACGTGAGCAAACAGTTACCCGTATAGTTCCACTGGCAGAAAGCTCCGGCAGAGATGTAACACCTGGATCGGTAACTTAAGCGACTGATTAGCAGTATGTCGGTAGCGAGACCTTGCAACAAAAGTGATGTGACAAATTTGAGGAGTTTTACAGTACTAATGCTTGTTATTGCTTCTCACAAAATGTTACCAAGCTTACAATAATCTTTACACTTTCAGCAAAAATGTGAACAGTATATTTGAATATATTAAAAAGAATTAAAAAAACATTTCACAAAAAACATTTGTTGCCATATGAAAGTCTTTCAGCAATAAATGCCCACACCAGTATTTAAACATTGTTAAAAGTATAATGATTTGTACTAATAAATTATGCAACAAGAGAGGTAAACAAAATAAAATTACAGTATAGCTCTCCATGTTCCTCCACTGAGCATCCGCAGCTCTCGGAAGCTCCATTTTAGATGACTAATTAAGAAACTGATATTTTCAGAGCAACAAAAATAAAAGCTTTTATTTGTTCATTTGAATATAAAACAGGCGTTATCACAGATGTACAAAGCGTACTGGTGGTTTAACATACAAGAAGGTTGCTGTCCTTTGCACATAAAAATTTTTGTTTGAAACTGTGATTGGCTGAGTTACATGAATTTCTCTAACCAGTCACCACACTCTATGAAATAACGCTGCTAACATTCAACTGATAAAAGGGACAGTCTTCCCTTGGGTAAAGTGTCAAGCAGGATTAAATATATATAATAAACAAGCACCATGAGGAATCTGCTCCTGTTTGATTAGTTTTGTGTTTAAATGTTCATTGTGTACCCTCTTTTTGTGCATGTGCATCAAGTTGATTACATGGTTTTGTCTGACTCCAAAAGCACAAGGTCACAAGACAAACATTTTATACATTCTCATGAATGGTTTATCTACAGTACAGTTTCTAATACAGAACAATCCTTCTTTATTGCTCAGTCTGATGGTGCTTAAATGTTTCCTTCCTTTTGCTTGCACAACAAAACCAGAAACTCAGTTTATCATTTCTCTTAACTCAGGATTTAACAACCACGGATGACAGGTTGCAGAAGAGAGCTGTTATTAACTGCGTTTCACAACTGCATTGCAGTTCTTTTATTCTCTACAAATGCAAAGTTGACTTCGTGAAGGTTAAAGTGATGCTTTGAACGACAGCGAGATTTGTTTTGCAGTACTGAGATCAGCGATAGCAGGACTTCACAAGTTAGTTCACACACTGCAATTATGTTTGTAATCAATCAACATCTTGTCTGAAACCTTACGACGACTTGCCATTAAGAACAGATTTTATTCTTTTTAGGGAGCAGAAAATGAATTTGACAAAATATAGGATTGGTCTGCAGAGCATGAATAGGGCTATTCACAGGACAGTGAAGGCGGAAAGGATGGTCTGAAAGAAAACGCGGCTGACATGGCAAGATGCTCTGTACTGTACATGCAGACTAAAACGTCCCTACCTTTTAAAAAGATTTTAAACACCCAGCATCGAGACTCCCTTATACGTGATATAAACATGATTACATTTGCCCTGCAACAATCTTAGTCATGCATATCCGGTAATGAGAGCCAGCACGTGAACGTCATCTGGGACACAAAGAAAAGCATTCTTGGACTGCAGCTGGTAAATCCCACTCTTGATCACCAACAGGTCAATTCAGTTACGACCACATGAAGGAAGGGGAAGGTTTTAAAAAAAGGGGCCCGGGGTGCAGGGAAGACAACAGAAGTGGGGAATCAAACCTCTCTTTTATCCAAAGGTAGTAAAATGAAGGCAGCTGTGATGCATGTTTTCCTACTCTTCTCCCGTGCCGGCCTCAGATCGGAGACCGCGGGACTCCTCCGTTCTTTAAACAGGCAGATCGGTTCCTCTGACGGTTTAATGCGTTTAGGGACTAGTTAGCAGATGCACGATTCGTGCCAAATCGGTTGTAGTGACTGTACGCTCCTCTCCGTTAAGGAATAAATTAAAGACCATCGAAACAATCGTTTCCTGTAAATGTAAACTGGATGCATTGGCCACCGAGCTACGTGTCCTAGCTGAGAGGCAAATTGATAACTCTGTGCAAATAACCCCCAAACTTTTCCTTATCGCAATAAAAACACCAACTAAAACAATGAAAAAAATTTGTGCAACAAAGTTCTGCAGCTAGACAACAGTGCTATTCCTCAACCTGCCTTTTCTAAGTCTAACAAGTGTATGCACATGCCAGCACGAATATTTATTGTTGCCTCCACGGCAAAGAAAAGAAAATTATTGTAGTGCATTTTTAGTCTTAAATTCATTCACTGCCTTAAAGGCAGCAATAATTCCACTTGCTGGTATCTAGAGGATTCTTTTCGACAGGGACACTTAGCAATCCAGGATTGCTTTTTTTTCCAAAAATTTGTGAGTAACATTTGATTATCTACAGTGGGAGACACCATGCAAGTGACAAGTACTGCATTTTAAACTTTAAAATCTTTTGTCATTAGTGAATTTATATTTCATATATATATATTTGATGTGATACTATCCACTCAAGATAATACAACACTTTGTTTTTATATTAGCAAACATTCCAAGAGTTTAATATTCTTGAATGTTTTTTCTCTTTTATACTTCTAAAGAGATCAAAATAAATTAAACGTTTTGTACATAATTACAGAAGAAGTAGTTAACTTATTTTATCTTTTTAGTTTAGTACAAAGATATTTGCAAGTTCATTGCCGAAATACCTTATTTATAAATTTCTTCCATTCTAATGCTAACAGCAAAGGCTCTTCGGCCTTTGGGCTTTCAGCATCTCCGACAGAAAGCTGCAAGTTTTCTAATTGAAAGGTGCTACTTTGGGTATTCTGCTCGTACCACTACATAGTTTTCTAAGATGTGGGATCTAAAATGGCTTAAGTTAGTAACGGATCTGTATTCATCAGCTTTTTATGACATATTAAAACAAATGAAGAAAACAATTATTTGTATTAGTATGCAAATTGTTTTAAAAGAATCCATTTGGAGGGCAGAATAAAAAAAATATCTACTTCAGCTTACTTAATGTAAAATACAAAGCCACATTTACTCAAAAAGCAGTATTGTCCAATAAGCAAAAAAAAAAAAAAGTTTAAAATGGGCTTTTCCAACACACTGAAGGGCCTTACCCCATAGTCCTTCTTTTCTAAAATTTAGTGGTAAAAGAAAACATTTCACATTTTATTTCCTGCCAATCGTGACTGCTTTGAAAAGTCCTAATAGAAACAGTTCCATTCTGATGAGTGTCAGCATCTTATCTGCACACTTTTTTAGTGGACACCAAAAAATTTTATACATCTATAGTAAAGTCCATGGAAGCTTTAAGGTACAAGACTACATGTTGTAGGCCACATAGATGGGATCTAGCTGGTCTGCCAAAAATCCATCTCGTAGGTGCATACGTTGTTTCTCTCCACGGGAGTTGATAGGAATTACACCAATGTCCACAACCACCACCACCCCTACAATCAGATAGTGTTCCTCCAGGACCACGTTAGTGACCAAAGGAACCAGGTCCAAAGCTTCTTGCTCCGATCCATCCAGCTCAACTACAACGACCAATAAATTTGTCCAGGTAAACACCGCACTGGAACGAAAGAAAAAATAGTATTAGTGGTGGGTTTTTTTTACCCGTTTCATTTTTTACCCTTTTCACTCCACCTTGGTTACCTTTTGTTTCAAATCCTGGGGCTCTTTCTGTGTGCTCACAAGTTACAACTGATAAGACAAGAGGAAATGGCGTCCAGTTGTGCCAGGGGAGGTTTAGGTTAGACATTAGGAAAAACTTCTACACTGAAAGGGTTATCAAAGACTGGAACAGGCTGCCAGGGAAGCAGTTGAATTGTCATCCTTGGATGTATATAAAAGCCGTCTAGATATGGTGCTCAGGGACATGGTTTAGAAGTGGGCCTGGTAGAGTTAGATAACGGTTGGACTTGATGATCCTTAAAGGTCTTTTCCAGCCATAACGATTCTATGATTCTATGCTCACTACAAAGCGTAAGTAGCAAGAGAGAACATGTCTTCAGGCGGGGCAGAAGAACAGTCCCACTAGCTCTCACTTTTATATTGCTGCAATACTAAGCATTGGGCTAAACTTTACAGAAACGCGAGTCTAATCCTTGCCTCTCATGTAAGGAGACAGTAAGACAATGTGCGGTTGCCTCTGAAGCCAGAGAACTGTCACAGCACTGCTGTGTTCATTAAGCCATGCATGAACAACGTGTGGGTGGAGGTGTCTTCTCTGGGGCTTTTTGAAGAGCAGCCCAGAAGAGCAAATGAGGTGAAAAGAGGAGGCACCAAAAGGAAGAGCAGGAACATAGTCCGAGCTGAAAGATCTTTGGGATAAACTCTGCCTAGCGAAGGGGTGCAGAGCCCTGGGAACGTTCACACGGCATACTGCAGGCTGCACAGAGGTCCCCAAGTGGCTGGGGAGGGGGCTGCCTCACTTGCACGGTGCTAGGCTACCGTGGCTACATGCCTTCTAGACTGGGCTGGCTGCTGTCCAGGCAGGTCAGAGCTCAGCACAAAAGAGCTGCGATTCTTCTGGACCAATTGGTTTATACAGAAATAAGCAGTGTCTCCATCTGTTTTATTTCAGCTGTGTTTTATTTCTGTTGGGCTTAAGGGGACAGGATTTTTTACACTCCTTATTAATGGGTGAGATGGTCAAGGGAACACCGTTATCACCAGTTATCTCCTCTTTACTAAAAGAATTTTGTAAGACCCAAAAGTTTTGGTTAAGCCCTTGAGCCAAAGCAGGTACATTATGGATTCTGCTACTTGGCATCTTTTCTGGCTAAGGATAATGCATTTATCCTTCCAAATATGGAGGCTGGGAGGGTATGAAATCTGGTGCATGCTCCTCTCCATCCTCCTCCCCACATCTCAAATGTCTCCAAAGCCTCTGAAGTCTCACAGGAGGTCAGCAGGACTGAGGCTGCACAAAGAGCAATCTCATTCTTCCTTGCAGGTGTTTAAGACACAGATGATTTTTTTTCTTCCTCTAACTTATTCCATAGCATAAATAATAAATATTCTACACATGTAACTCATACATCAAGCCCTGTACTTTACCCTCCTTTACCTTATAAAATCAGGGGATAATTTCCCAGAACTGTCTCGAGCATAACCATCTGAAATTTAGAATATATTCCGTATATAAGCCAACTGCGAAAAGAGCTACTTCTCCCAAGGTCAACACTTGATCGAGACAGAAGTGCACTGTTTTAGTCTACTAAGACAATTCTGAAAATCCCTGTACTTTGGAAACATATCTTACTTCGCCCAACAGTTAGCTATGAAAATGTGCTCTATGTTGGTGCTTAACAGAATGGATTTTAGGAGAAAAGTACTTACTATTAAAAAAAAATTCATTTTCAGATCCTGCCAAAGTACTATTTGATTAAATTCTTATGTGCTTATTGATCTGGAAAACTAATGGACAGCCATAGCAAGGCTGTGCAGGCTCCTTTTGACTTAGTACTGCTATGAAATGAATTTTAATTTGTAATTACGTTTTCACAGTCATTCTAGTAAGTTTTGATTGATGCTGAGTATTACCAAAATGAAGTCTTAATCTGCACAGGTGACCATCTCCAGAGAGGTCCTAGAATTTTATGGATTGCTGTACAAACATCTAAATTAGTATTATATATATTTTAACAAAAAAAGCCTGGGGAGGTTTTATTAAAATATGAGTTAACACTTGAAACCATGCCTTAAACTTACTGTTAGCTTGCTACTTGGGAAAGCAATTAATGGCAAGATTCAGGAGCAGGTCCCTAAAACATGGCTTAGGACAAGATAGTTTGTCTGAGTTCAGACGATTGATTCCCCAAACCTTCATGAAGCTCCTGTTACGTCCTAGAGTCATTGACACTCCTAAGAGGGTTTCAATTTAATTTAAAACTCATTTTGTATGTCATGATTCTAACTCACTGGTCATCACTGTAAGCAAAAGAAAATTTTGCCCTTTATATTCTCACCAGTTGAGATGAAGACATATTGGCCAGCATGTATCACTTATGAATACATTAACTTTCTAGTCCTCACGAATTAAACAAACAAAAAAAAGAAACAAACTAAAAACTAGGGACCCAGGAAGGCTGCACTTTCTCAGCAAATTATGGAGTCACACCCAATAGATGCAACACAGCCAATGCCCTGAGCTGGGAATGGCCCCTCCTGCTGCTTCCAACCCACCAAATGCTTCAGGAAAAGCAAGGAGGTTGTTGAAACACCTCCGGAAAAAGAGGCCCATAATGATTTTCTTCTGCAAATACCTTGTGTAGCTTTACCTATTTGTCATTATGCAGAGAGAGAAAACCATTTCTTAGCAAATTCCAGGAAGCTACGTTCTGTTCCTCTTTCAAGGGTTTGAAGTTTAAATGAGTCAACAATGTGTTTTAATTAAAACACATACACATACATTATTTCTTCAGATATTTTGCAGTATTAAAAACACTTTCAAAAATGCCTGGTGTAGTTATGCATCATACGCAGCCAATAAAAACAGACTGTGCCACTCTTTTGCTTGTTAAGTATTGAGACACAGGAGGTCCAGGGTCAGAGGTTGTTGATTTTGTGCTAAAACTTCTTAAGAGACAAGAATAATGTTAAATGACCTTTTAGATCAGATCCTCAATAACAGAAGTTGCACAGCAGGTTCACGTTAGTCAACAAGTCACCGCTTTCCTCAATAGTGTTAAATGTTACAAAATAAGCACGTGTTTCTTGGAAGCTGAGGCTATTTTTGCAATCTATCGACTGGACATACCAAGTACCTTTTGTTTGCAATAGGTATTGACGCAGTTAAATCCTTAATGGGTCATTGTAACTGAAACAGCGGCCTCCAACAAGAACAGAGGCTCATGCCCACATCCAAAGAAAGGCATATATGAAGTATATATAAAAGGTTTAACTGGGTATTATTTTGTAAAGGGGTGTTTCACAACAAGGGGAGGACCTCTAGGAGAAGCTGAAAGAGAAGTTAAGCAAGAAAAGTCAAGGACAGTCAGCACCAGGACTACGAATGAAAACTCCCTAATGGTGGCTTGAGAGAGCTATTAGGCAGAGCACTGGTTAGGAAGAGGTTGGGAACTGTGAGCAAACCAGATGTTGTCACTCTGAACTACTGTGTGTCCATTTTCTGCAGGGACCACATCAGAGAAACACCTAACTCATCAGCAATCTCTCTTCTTCGAGGAAAAAAACAACCCAGAAGACTTTGAATTTTGGCCTTTGGGCAAAAGGGTAGTAATAGTACAGCATGTTTTATGAAATCTCAGTCACGTGCATTATCACCCAACTACTGGGAAGGGTTAAGGCACCGAGAATTATTTGCATGTGCTTCTACCTTCTTGCAGAAATTCAGTGGCCTTTTTCTTTGGTCCTCCTAGCTTACCCCTAGCTTACTTTTTTAGTTGCCACCGTCCCTCTCAGGATTTCCACGATAATGGAAATTCTTGTAGTCTTGAAAAAAAGGAACATAATTTAAGCATTTTTGGCCACTGAAACCCATGATGACCATTTCTGCAGTGTGATATGGCTACTTCATTCACTGCCCATGAGCTCAGACTCTGAGGACACGTAGATCTCTGACAAACAGGTATTGCTGAGCACATCGATTTATGAACCTGTGGTCATCTTATAATAGAGCTGTCCCTAAATAGCTTGATCTGAAAAGTTTCCATCCACTGCTGATACTGATCTGACACGTTTTCACGAAGAATTTCACAGCATCCTTGAAGTGTTCACACTGGGCTATATGAGGACACAGAATCCGCCACCCTGCGTAATGGCTAGCTGGCACACAACCATACCAGCTGTGGTGATGCTCTAGGGAGGAGGCAATAAGTCAAAACCTCAGTTACAGTCAGCCAAGCAATTAACTGCCTTAATTTTAACAGATATTTAAGAAAAAAGCAAGGTGTTTTGACTGAAGAAACCAGTCCGGTTGCTGTGCTCCATTATTAAGTTTACTGCTCCAGGCCACACCTTTGCAGCCAGGATTAAAAGGAAGAACGGAGAGTCACGTCTTATACTGGCTAAATTGCCCTGGCTGTTGTGACAGGTTCGTTTTGGTTGAAAGGAGAACAGCTAAGCTGAGGTTATATCAAAACAAAACAACTACCTGACTTAAGTCTTCTGATGCAAGAATAATGAAAAGCAATTTGTTCTCATGTCGGCCTCAAGAAATGATTACCTGCTGTGTGCATTTGATGATGCAATACATTGATTAAGACAACACCATTATTAACTCATTGATTTACTGCTTCAATTTCCATTGTGACCTTGATTTGATCACTGCCTGATTTATTAATAACCAATTCAAAAGTAACAGTATGTTCACTAATAAAGATTATTAGTGTGTTCATTTATTTGAAATGTTTGCCTGCTTACTCCTTCTAAGAACAACACTCCTAAAACTTGAACTCATACCAGTTTGCTTTTCCTGGTTAGAATATAAATCTCAAAACTCCAAGAAACAGCTACTGACCTACGTGAGAGCTGCTTGGCTTTCTCAAATTAAAAGTTTCATCCTTCACTTGTACTTAAAACCAAACTAAAAAAAAGAAACACATTGAATGATCTTAGCAGAAAACAGTCCTTTCTGATTAAATCTGTTTGTGAAAAGTTTCATCCCAAGGACATATTTACGGCTGGGTTATAAATCTTGTGACCATCCTGACAGGCCATTTCCTGGATCAATTGCAATATCCAAGAAAAAACCTCAGACATTACAGATATTTCAGCTTTATATAAGGGCCCTGGTGTTACATAATCCTTACCATTCTGTGATGCTCTTGTGTGCTCTAATTACGGAGGTTTCAATATCGATCGGATGGTATCTCATCCCTCGTAACTCCATGGCTTCATCTAACGCACCCACAACATAAAGTGCATCATGGCGTTCTGGTTGTAAGGAAAAAAATATATTAATGATTCTGTTCTCCAGTATATTAAATTACAAAAATGTTCACATTAATAAATAAGTAAAATAAGTAAAACATTTGTAAGTTATCCTCAAATTTCTGAAACCTCAAAGTGATTTCCGAACTAATGAGAGCTTTCCATTACTGAAGTGCAATGCAGAGCAGAAAGCAGAAGAAAGGAAGGCAGAAACACTATTTCCATTTGAAGAAAAGAAAGGTGGAAGTCTTTATCCAAAGACAGCGAGATAAATTCCTGTTTTGCTTTCAGGTGGATGCAGAACAGACTCATTCTTTTTTAAGAGCTCCCAAATAGACAATAGGCTCCTTGTTTCTCTCTCTTTCTTTTGGAAGAGGAAAGGATGGATTTCACCCTAACAGAACGGACGATGTTCTTCCAGTAGCTTTGAGATGTTCACTACTGATGCTTAAGGTGTATCACAAAGGTGTTTATCAATAAACTAGAAATATGTGCTATGTGCCAGACAGCAAATTGCTCATTCAGACAAATGGCAAGCTCTGGAGCGTAATGCTCTTATAGTACAAATTTTTACTGACTACAGAAATAAATGAGGCTGAAATGACACTTTTTAAAAGGTATTCAGCTGATAATAAACGACTGCATGTTATCCATAAAGAAATAATATTCGCTAATAGACTTGAAAGCAGATAACTGGCTCTTTTTACATTAATTTAGATAGTTGCACGGTGGTAATGTAATGGCAATATAACCTCTACCAGCAATAAAAAGCAGAGAACTTTCTGCACTGGGAGCTAGAAGTGGAGGGAGAACAGAGACTCAGTAACTCTGTCAGAAGATTTAAGCCATTTGGATGCTTAAGTTGCAAGATCCTCAGAGAATCCTGAATTTTCTCAAGGCTGAGCTATCATTATAAAATGAAAAAAGCCTGCGCAACCGAAAGTAAATCTCTTCAGGAAGATGCTAACATAAGGACACGGGCAGCAGTTGTAATCGACAGTGATTACTAAAATGCTTTCAGATTTGATGAATTCACTCTTTGGCTGAATAGCGGCTATTCTAATTGCACTGACACCAGGGCCCTGGGACCGCTCCTGGAGGTGCTCGCAGCATTGCTAGAAACCATACTTTGCCAACAGCCTTGACTGCCACCTCAGCCTGCCGCCGCTCGTGGCACTGTGCTCTGCAACAGTCACAGGAAAGTAATGTTTCCCCAAGCAGAGACTTTGTGTGCCTGGCGGTGCTGGTTTGCTTACATGCGCATGTGAGATAAGGGATGTCATAAAAACAAGTAACAAAATCCTGTACCTTGCCGACAGAAACCCAAACACCCTGCAGCTTCTCCTGCAGGCTACTGCCTGTATTACATTTCAGTAACCTTCCCCAGCAGTTTAAAAACAGGGAAGTTTGAGAAACGGACAGCTTCTGTAAATAAGTTTACAACAGAGGAATTATCAAAGAAGATGGTCGTCACAGGAGGCACACGGCTCAGGCTTACAACAAGGCTTTTTCTGTCTGCACAAATGCATTCCCGCGGATATGCCTGCGATAGCAAATGATGGTATTTTAAGCTGCATTTCATATTTTTCAAGCCGAAGCACTTGGTATATTGACAGTGCCAAAAAGTCACTGTTGGAGGGGATTTATAGCACCTGAGGTACAGCAAAGGAAAAGCAGCTGTTTCAACAGGGTAATCTTGCCCTCTGTTTTATTTTCTGATTATTTTAACTAAGGCCTTTTTGCAGGTCTACAGGTTTCACAGATTGAGCACATCAGGTACTGCAGCCCAAGAGACATGGTTTCAGCCTCCAAATAATCCAAATTATGTGCATAGACCTAGATGACAAGAAACCTCTTACCTCCATTTGCATCTGTGAGTTCTGTTCTTCTCAGGAACCCCAGATAGCCGGTTCGAGCCCAAATAGTCTGTGTGTCTCCAAAGCTGAGTCTTGAATTAAAATGATCTGATTGCAAAGATTCATCTCCGTAGATGGTAAAATACCCACTGGCATTGTGAGTGCTGTGAACCCATATCTAAGTTAAAAGCAATTATACTGGTATTAATTAAAGTAGCTTTCCAGAATGAAGCATTATTGAAAATTCTTGATGCAAATATTTTTAGTCATAGCTAGATAATACTATAATGCCTTTTAACACTGTTTCTGAACCCATAATTGGCCCAGTTTTAGGCAGAGACCCCGATCTAACCCCGCTGGAGTGTGGATCTGAGCTGTGCCTGGGGGAGAGGGACGCTGGACTCACGGCTGCGGGAACACCTGCCCTGCAGCCCTCCGGCCCCAAGTTAGCCAAAGACCTGCACAGCCTCCTTGAACAGCTCAGCTAGCTCCGAGGTCTGCTTGGTTATGGCGACTTTCAGAAGAGCCTATAGACCACAGCGGTCTTTCTACAGCCCTCCCCTCCTGGTTCAGCGTATTTACTCCATCAGGGCATCTCCACGAACACCAGACAGACAGACAGACAGATTATTTTAAAGGGTGACGCCAGGGACTTTCACCTATGGAGATGGATTTCATAGAAATGAAATCTTACAGATGAATCTCATAAATAAGACTGTAGTTTTAGTTATGACAAAGCAAATTCTTCGTTTTGTTAATTAGATCTTTAATTGCTCATTGAAAATAACATTTTTTTCTCTCTCTAGAAATAGAAAAATACATTGGAAAAACATATAGCCTTGCTCAACTCAGCTAATGAGAGTACTTCAGTGCGTTGAAGCACAATGATTAGAAAGAGAATAGCACTAGAAAACCATTTAGTTGAAATTAGACTGATCAATAAACTTATTTTTTCACGTATGTTTTCATCAGAATTAATGAAGCATCAAGTGGAAAATACAATTAGAAAGAGCAGATATTTTTTCATTTTTTAAACAAACTTGAGCTTTTATTAGCATTTATCGAGTATGTTACTAACAATTTTAATGATACAAACATCATGCTACACACTTTACATACTAGATCTGTAGAATTCACAGTTTTCTTAACCGGGCATTTGATAAGACATATTATAGGAAAACATTGGCATACCTGATGATAGCTTTATCTCTGCAATTTCGTTCAGAGCACACAAAGATTAAGTTTTCATGACTCACCTCACCAAGATGAGAATCTCCTAAGGGTCCCTTTGTTTCCGGATTAGCAATAATGATACGTACTCCTGGGAGGATCTATTGAAAGAAAACGTGAGGCAATAAGACAGCAGATACTGGCTTATGCAATCATATGCTGACTCTTCATCCCCCAAAACCTTCATTAGAAACGAGAAGAAATCTTTAAAAAGTTAAAGTAGACTTATAACATAAAAAATTGAAATAGCCCATAGATGTAATAAATTCTGAGATATCTGGGAAATGCTACAAAACCTTTTCTCTTTGTGAAAGTTGTTGCATCATTAAAAACTCCTCAGAAATCAAATGTTCACCTACAATATAAAAATCCTACCAAATGGCCCAAGTCTCTCTGAGAGTACACACCAGAACAGAAAAAAAACCCAAATGCTAGCCACATGAAACTCTGGTCTGAAACAAAAAGAAAGCCAGAGACACCAGGCAATCCCCCCAGAATGAGGCCCTGCCAATGACTTCATGTAATGGACATTCAACCAGTACAGAGGTGGGCAGATGTTAAACCCTAAAACAGAAAAGGGAGCATCCTCTGACCATGAGTGTTCGCAAAGGTATGGTTAGAAAGCTTCAGATGAGCATCCACAGTGTCACGGGCAGTCAGTGAGCATGGGGTGCTTTGGTGGCTCAGTGCACCAGCGATGGCACCCCTCCTTTCTCCCAGAGGCAGAACATGCTTAGCAGTAGACCTTGGTCACCGGCGCATGGCCAGACTCTGCAGGCAGGGACAGAGCTGAGAGCAGCACCCCTATCTCTGTGTGCCAGTCCTGTGTCCTCACACTGTCCCCACAGTGATGCCACCCACCAGGCACGGTCCCTCTGCAGGTGATCAGTAGCCTATGAGTATGGCACTGGTAATCTCACACCAGTTCTCAGTGGAGGTGCGTCTACATCAATAAAACTGCCTTTGCTAGTGGCACATCTGTTGGCTGTTTCAAGAGTGAGATGCAGAGGATGAAATACCTTCTTTTTGCATAAAAGAAGGAAATGATTTTTGCATAAAAGAGGGAGGTACAGCTTCTGAGAGAGCAGTAATGCATCAGTTACCATCGTGCTGTAACCTCAACAGTAAAGGTCTTCAGTCTGCACGTCTGCTAAAGCCTTCCTCCACACTATATTCACAGAGAAATTAACTGAAATGGAAATTTACTGAAAATGTTTACCATAAAAAGTACATTTAAATCTTTCTTTCAGTACTTACTTTTCCTGACTCCATGAGGGGCAAACTATGTGGAGATCCTCTTTCAACTAAACGAACTCTGTAAAATACATATAAAAATAATATGCATAATACACGGTTGAGTTTATTTGCTTTTCATTAACATTTATTTCTAAAAGGAATAGTTAATGGTCACAGAGATTAATGTTATTTTTGGAACAGATGAAGTTTATATCCTGTAGAAGATAATTGGGCCCAACATTTAATCTTAGTCAAGACTGGGAAAATAATGAAAAAAAGATGTGCATGAACATTTTCTTAAATATTAAATTCTTCAAATGTAGTTGGTGCCTTTTATTTGTTTTTGATAGACTTTTGTAAATGGAATTCCATGCACAAATTTATTCACAACAAGAGGGTTCTAAAATATTGATTTCCCACAAGAACATCATAAATGCCAGGGCACAGACACAAAAGCATGTGAGCTGAGTGAGCAACCACATTCCACGAGTAGCTAACAGTTAAAATCAAAGTCATATCGAAATAGCTCATAACCCGGCCTCAGCTCGAAATCTGCATTTGCAATCTTTTAATTATTTTCAACGGACAGTGGTTGATAAACATTTTAATACCAAAAATAATATCATTTAATGAAAAATGTTATTACTGCTGAGGTCAGACCCGTTCTCTGAGTGTGGCTTACTGGTCCTCTCTCTTCCCTTCTTAGATAACTTACTTTCCCACTAAAGGAACAGAAGTGGCAGCTCTCCTTCAGTGGTATGATGGTCTGGAAGGAAATTTATCATTTAACCTTAGAAAAGTACTCAGCGGGTCAGAATGAAAGAGACTTTAAAGTCCTAAAATAGCTGATGATCCCAGCGAGTAGATGGTCAAGAAAACTTGGTAACATCTAGGCATTCCTGTATCCTAAGTGAGATAACTTAAAAGCTCTAACAGCCCACAAAAAACTTAAATTTCCCACTCCTAAACTTTTTTCATAATCTGCTTAACCAACCTAAATCTGGACTTCTGTCAAAAGAGCTGTTCTTACCCCTTTCCTCCCCTCAGCTCTGTGATCAGAAAAAAAAAACCAGCACAAGATACCCCCAGACCAACCCTGTAAAAGGTAAAGATGAAACATCAGAAGAGAGGAAGACATAGCTAGGAGTAGACGGGTGGAGAACTGGATCCAGTTAAACTGATTATAAAACCGCAGTCTGTTATGAACAGTCATGATAGATCTTTTTCGGACTGTTTTGAGGTCTTTTTATAGACAGAGTACTGCAGTGCTCAGTTTGGGAAAGGAGGGATGAGACACAGAGAGACCTCAGCTAGAGGTCCCTTTGGAGAAGAACAAAGCTTTGGCAACTTCAGCCCCTAAACATAAAGGAGATGGAAAAAGGTCTTCCTTTTTTTTTTTTTTTTTTACTATTTCTTTGCTCAAAACGTCTTCTATAAAAGCCGAGACTGTCGAGGTCAAGGCAGGAATAGTGGGTAGTGTTTTATCTGCAGTTCTGGGAAGTCTCTCAACCTTGATGGACGGGGCAGGGCTAAGCCCTGAGGCATTGCACACCACTGTGAACAGTTCCATGCACTAACAGCAAGAGATACAACCCAAACACCCAGCACTTCCAGACTGATTTTCCAAGTCATTTTGAGAGGAAAAGGATGTAAAGCCCCCTACAAAGGGCACTGCCTGGAACACGCACAGCTAGGAAGCTGCAGCCTGACCTGCTCTCCTGCAAGATGCGTAACAGGAACCACCTTTCAATGTTTGTTCAACTGCCACAAAACTCCCAGACAGAGCCTGTTGCTCTAACACACTTCTGTGTGTTACCTTTAATTTTGCCCTGTCCTTCTTTTACACTGTATTGCTCTCTTAAACCTCTATAGTGTTACAGGTGTACATACACGCCTGTATTTATTACATCGTTTTCTGTTGAGCTTCCCACCAGCTGAAGAGCAGTACGGCCACCACTGGCTTCAGAGCAAAAGCAGTGAAGCTACAACATCCATCTGTTCAACCAGGGACACAGATACAGGGCTGCAGAAACTCAAGCCATGGGAGCCTCACACGGGAGCTTCACCGCAAGGTGTACATGCAAGGCTAAACTAATGCTATTCTACAAAGCGTATGCCTACATAAGTCACGCTTGCGTTGCTAAATCATAGATGTTTAGGAGCATGTAGCAAAGGCTTTAAAAATAACTCCATGCATATTGAAAAAAATCAAATATTGCAAAAACCAGTTGTCAATAATGCCTATATTTCTGCCTTTTTATATATACCTCTGTTCTGTAAAATCCATATTAGTGCAGAAATAGAAAATGGCTTTAAATGAGTTCTTCCAAACAACTGATACTCCAACCTTTAGATATGCATTTGCAGACAGGTAGCTGCTCTTAGAAGAACTAGTCATCATCTCAACCACTTGGTCTCTCCTTTAACAGAGTTAGCTAATTTATTATTTACCAACATTTGTCAAATAGATTTAGTCTTAAAAAAGAGACAACTGAAAAGACCTCAGCCATATGTGGTGGTAAGAAAGACGATACAACAAAGGTCAGGAAATACTTTATTTGAATTTAAGATTAGTTTTAAAAGAATTTGATTTGGATAACAGTAGCAATAAACCTCCAGGGCAGGAAAAGAGTATGTCAGAGCTGTCCAGGGGCCCAGAGATTCTCTTGGCTTTTGCTCCTTTCCCGTTATTAAGACATGCCTCAATGAAGTGTTGCTGAACTCCAGGTCTAGCAGAAATCACATATAATAAAGCTACACATTCAATAGTCAATGAAGTGACTACTGGAAATGAATCAACATTCATAAATCTGACCATCTCTTTCCTCTTTGCTTTCAGCATCTGTGCTTCCCACCTTGTTCTTATTTTCACTAGCATATTCTTCCAGGTCCCTTCTCCACCTATTTCCTTTAACCTCATCTGATTTTTTAGCACATCACAATCCAGAAGGTGCAATTTCTCAGTTTCCAATTCTGTTAAACCTCTCCCACTCCGTGCTTTCCGCCTCAGATCCCTACAGAGTTATCACGGCAGCACACTAAACATAGAAACGGCTTTTCCTGGAGGTTTTGTGTGAGGGCCTTGTTAACGCTCAAAAACTTGGACTCCCTTTTAAAAAGTTTCTGCTAAGCTCACAATCCATTTGGGAACATGCTGTTAAACCTCTAACAACTCTGAAATAATAAAAGATATTTTGCCACAAAGAGATTAAAAAAAATAGAAGTAAAATATTAGATTCTGATGTTACTGACTCCTATGTGCATACTTAATTTTAAGTGCGTAATAGTCTTATTAACTCTACTGGGACTAGTACTGTGAATAAATTATGGACATCAGGCAATAATTTTTTAAAATTAGTTTCACTGTGCCTCAGCATAAAATAATTCAATTGTTCCCACTCCTCCCCAAGAGATTTCCCTTTTTCCACTGACGAACACAGTCAGCAGACACGATTGCAAACTTCTTCGCTTTCCTTCTTGAGTGAGCAGCATCACTATCAAGGCTGGTCCGGCCGGTGAGGTAAAAAGGCAGAGCACGGGGCCCATCAGACCCTTGAAAAACAACGCGTCTGGATTACCCAGGTGATGCTGGCAAAGAAACCCACGGCTCCTTACAGCCTTCTTAGGACAATGTTAGTAAACCTCCAAATTCACAAAAACCGTAAGGTGCTCCCGGACGGCAGAGGTCTAGAAAGGGCAAGTCCTGTTTCTCTGTAGCGCTCCCGCCATTCTTTGCTGTGAGTGAAAACAATCTCTTACAAAGTGAGTACAGAGCCTTCCCGCTGCTTTCTGCTGCCTTCGAGCCTTGCTGGGAAGGGCAGAGGAGAACATGGCAGTAGAGCCAGCCTGGGCAAAAAGCCTGAAAATCAAGTGCATGGGAGAAAACTGCTGCCCTTGGGCGTGAAAGCTACTTTTGCACCTTCTGGTGGTTTGCAGCCAAGCTGAGAGGGAAAACATAAATGAGTGACCCAATGTAGGGCAGACACAGAGCTTCTCTCCCACCAAAATGTCTCACTGAAGGGGAGAGGCAGAAGATGTTTAAGAATCATTGCACTGTTACAAAGCTATAAGCAATGATGATATGCACTGAATCTCTAGTATTTACATAGTATAGTATAAGACAGTATAATTTTTAGAAATTTCTTCATTTGATCCTAAGAATTAGTCTTTTTTCTTAAAAACATCTCTAACTAGAGCTGTAGAGTTGAGAAAGCTGCCTATGTTTCAAAGTTTGGCTACTGGGATTTAATAGGGAATGCAGCTACACCACCAGTATGTGCTAAACTTCTTTTCTTGTTACAATTTAATATATCGGACAGATTTCACCTCCTTTATATCAAACACTTACTATAGAAAAGTAGGAGTGAAATCTGACTTCAGAATGAAAACTGGCAAGCTGTAACTAACTAGCACTGTAATCACTGTGCAGCAAAGGGGATATTGAAATACAGTAACAATATCTTTCTGCCCAACTATCTTACATGAAACTGCAAATTCTGTTTATACTCCTTTTTAAATCCGGTCCGTTTGGTAATGAAAACTCTCCAAAATATATTCCACAGCTTGCTAGTATTTCACGCTAATCAGAGAGTTTGTCAGCAGAGCTATTAACTATTGCTTTGGGAATCTGCAGGGGCTGGAGCGTGCACAGTGGTACTAACCAACATTACGATGCCAAAACTGGGCAAACTTTCAAAGCCCTGCTGTTGCTCTGAGAAAGGCTTTGGATTCTGTGATTCTAATAAAGATGGAGGGAAGCTATTAGGTCATCCAAGTCTCGCTCCCTGCCAAAAAAAGACTGTTCCCTGCAGCGCACTTTCAAGTGCTTTGTCTACTTCTGTTATAGTATTTCAAATGACAGGGCTTCTTCTACTTCCCTTCAGAGGTTATTCCTCAGCTGAATGTATTTCATACTCAGGAACCTTTTTACTGGGATGCTTGGCACGAACTGTTCTTAGTTTCCTCTTGTTATTTCTAACTAGCTCTCCACGTTCAATTCAAAAGAGATTTTCCCACTGTCCCTTTTCTTTTCAAATATAACTCAGCTAAAGAGTTTGCCTTTTACCCTAACACTTAGCCAAAACCCACATCTTGAACTTTTTTCTTCTGTTTATAGCTATTCCCACAAGCTGAGCCACGGTAACTGCCCTCCTCCTCCTTGCCAGTGCGCCAGCATCTGCTGCTGGTAGCCAGGCTTGGGCTCTGAAGCACTGCATCTTCCATCATCTCAAGTTCTTATTTCCCTGTCTACCCTACCAACCCTTAATTATTATTCTTCCTCCTATCTTGAGCGGTTTGTTCTCACACCATGCCATTTTGCAGTCATGCCAGCTGGGAAGTCCAGCTTTTTGGTTTGTTAAATATTTTCAGTGCTATTTTGCACACTAATTTATTTCAGTAGCTGTTTAGGATGCTGCCACTCTCGAAAACCTTCAGGAAAAAAAAACGTAGAGGAAACTACATAGAATGCGATGCAAATATAACCTAACATATATTGAAAATACACTGTATATATAGAAAATACCAATATATGTCTCCTAAGTCCCTTCCTTGTCCACAGCCTTTCTGTGGCAGAAAGAAACAGCTGATGGTCTCTTTCATCTCATTCCAGCCCTATTTCTTAAGTTTTCCTGTTGATTGCCATCTTACATTAGAAGTTGAGCTTGTGGGGAAAAAATGGATATTCTCCTATCCTGCATGAAACTGATGTTTTGAAAATTTTTGTGTATTAAACTGGAACAAAAAAGTGAAATATGGAAGGAAGCTGTAAATGGAATCTGAAAAAAAAAAACCTGTTGCAGGCCAGAAAAAGAGGGTATTTATATTCAGTGTTTCAGCTTTTTTGTTTTGTTTTGAAATGTAAGTTAATTAACTCTCCAGCCTGAAAATACTTTAACCACTACCATTAGCAAAAATTCAAAAGTTAGAGTGTTTTGACCATTTTGCGAATTCTATCTTCTTCCTTAAGCTGAAAAAGATCTGTCAAAACTGCCTCTTCTGATTTCAACACAACAGTCTTTTCTGGTGAAAAAAGACAACCACCTAATTAATTAGAAATTTTAACCAAAATCTAATTGTAAGGCATTTAATGCCAGAAAGCACACATGCTTCCATGTAGCTATATCCACAGCACAGTGATTTCCCAGTTCCGACTCAAATGGCTAGGAATTATTGCCACGAACTATTGCCATCATCAACACCTTTCAGATCTGTATCGCTGTCTAACGTTGAGATGGGGCCTCAGTACGACTGATGGTGGGAAAGGGCTGATGCAGGCTGTTCTGATTTTCTGTAGCTAGAGGAAAGATGGGCACTGTAGGTAACAGTGGGATTGTGAACAGGGGTTAGGGCTTCTCTTTACTTAAGTAATAAAATATTTCTACGCAAACTATTCCCGAATTTACAAGTCAACGAGCTCATTCTACCAAAAATGGGAATATGTATCAAATAACATAAGATCTGCCTTCCAAAATGACATACCTAGTTCAAATAGCCAGATCAGAAAAGCAGGAAAATGGCATAGCTGAACAATTAGGCTGAAGGGAAAATCTAGATAATGAAGAAGAGTTTCCCTGCATCATCCTGGTTTCCCCAGAGCAGTTTTCCTCCCATCACATGACCAATTCCAATAATGGATAAATACAACTGAGATTGAAAAAGGGAGTTTGGGATTTAGGCAAACTTTAGCAGACAAAATGAACAGCCATTAAATCTTCTATATGTCTAGGATATATTTTAATCCTGTTAATTCGATAATCAACAAGTTCAGTTAAAGAATTAGCACTAAATCACTTCCTTTAATGTAAAGACTTTTCTTCGCTATAAACTACGCTTCATATCCCATATTGACTGAAGTCAAAAGCAAACAGCTTCCAATTCTTCAGAAGGCTGAACAAAGATGCAGAAAAAGTTACACATGGATTTAAGACAGTTCAGAAAGTTGCAAAGAGATCGAAAGGAGGCAGGAACTCTGGTTCAGGAAGGGAATATTCAAAGCTCCAAAGATTAAAAAAGTAATGGTAATTTTATCATATAACACCATGGGAATATGTAAAAAACCTAAGCCCTGTTTATGTTTGTTTTCAACATTGGAGTAGATTAAAACGTTCAGCTTCCATTACACATGAACTACATTAAATTTGTTTAAATTAACTTTGCTCATTGTGTAAAGCGCAATACACAACTACTTCAAGTGAATGCAGTGGACCAGGACTCTGGAGAATCTGGTCTCCCTCCTGGCCCCACCTCACACCTACTGTGCCCCATCAGGACAGGATCACCCTTCTCTGGGCTTCAGGTTCATATTTGCAAAAACAGGCATAATGCTGCTCTCAGCTGTTACCTTTTAATTTAGATTACAAACCTCCCAGGACACGGTGTTTATCACTAATTCTTGTTACAGCACTTTTCATAATTGCGATTGTGATATGATGATTCTGTTTAATATAATATGCTTTTTCTATTTTGTAACCCTTTATCTTCCCAGTTCCAATTGAGAAAAAGAGACTCCACACATAGGGAAAACTTTCATTATAATAAACTTGGGATCTGAAAATGTCCTCATCTAATTGAATTAGCTTATTTGTTGTTAACAAATGATGGAAATAATTTTAGCTTCCCTGATGCAATATTCATATTCTACATTTACACAATGTAATTAAAGGAGGAATTTCTGAAATCAAGTCATTCTCTTTCCCCTGCCCCCTTATCTTGCTACAACCTTCAAAATTCTCATCACCAACTGGCTGACCCTGCATTTTTGAGGAAGAACTTGCAGACAGTTCCCTCTCCTTAACAACCACCAGGGACACTTCCTGTGCATGGGAAACTTCAACACATGGAGCTATTTTTTTCAGTTGAATTAAAACTGCAGATCACCACTCAGAAGAAAAGGTCAGTGGTGCCACGAGCAGCAGTGCCTTGTACACCTGAAGGCACTGAAAAGGGACTGTCCTTTTCATGGGAGACTTATTGGGAACCCCGGCTGAGCTTCACAAGACTCTTCACATAAGTAAGCTCATCTTCTGCAGATACTTCTAGTATATGCAGTATTAAGAAGGACATGTGAGGCTTGAAGCAACATATTAAGAACTATTGAAGCGAGCCATTTAAGAGGATATTACACCTCTAACCAAGTTAGTGATGGGTCTTTATATAAATATAGGTTGCTTTTACTGTTTTTTCAGAGCTCTCCTTCCCAACCCTAACCATTCAGTATTCCGACAGCCAGAGACTCCACTGATGACAGGAGCCAAATGAGTGCCTGAGGCTAGCAAAGCCGGGGTGGGTCCCAAAGGTGACAGAGTCTACTCCCCAGGGGTAACTGCCAGCACAGCACCCTCCACTGAATTATTTGCCACAAAAACCTGCCAACATGGGGGACAGCAAAGGCCCTGTTCTCCCACAAACACTGGGAAGAGAAGAGGGGGAGGGAAAGAGGGATGGAAAGCACTTAGGAAGCTCCATTTCTTACAGCACGTCACAGTCTGTGGGTAGGTCTGCAGAAGCTACAAAGGCTCGCTCCAAATTTTTATATGTATTTATTAAGTATTTCTCTTTCCAAAGCAGATGTCTCTACTGTGAAATGCCCTCTAAGGCAGCAGTACGGGAAAGCCACACTTTTTCCTCCACTATCGAAACAGTAGATGTACTCTGTGTTGATCACTCCTGGCATTTTTAACAAATCACTGTTTAGCGCTCCATTAGTAGTATATACCAAGATGAGGGACACGAAGCAAATCATGATTCAGAATACACTATCTGTAAAAATCAAACACATAATGCAATTTATCTGTAAAGAAGATGAAAGAATGAAAATTTCATTTTTTAAGACATTCCTGTAACTGTATGGTTAGACTCATGGCAAACTCTGAGAGAGAGAAAGAAAGCTTGTAGGGAAAAAAAGGGAAGAATTTTTAATAAATCTTCCTCAGAAATGTCAGTGGCCAGCTTGCTTTATCAGTTCCCAGCTTCTTGAAGGAGCATGATTGAAAGAGAAGGACCTGCAACACCAAAGAAGCTCATTATACTCTGAAATGGGAAATCCCCTTTTTTTTTAACAGCATCAGACATTCTTCAGGAATAAAAATGTTGGCCTATTTTAATAAGTTGGAATACTACTGGGCAATTCAAAACTGGTTTGTAAAAAACTAACAAAAATGGAACCATTGTTCATTTTGAGTGGTTTAACTCATGTTTGAAGAATCACATGTAAATGGCACTTGCAAACAATTCCTCAAATGTACAACTGCACTACACCTACTTTCCTGGAAAGCTACGGCTTTTTGTTTTCCCTTTGTCTTTGTCTAACTTGGTACACATGACAGTATTCTCTTTCCCCTAAGCCCTCCAGGGAAATGTAGTTGGAATTTCTTGGTTTGTAGTTAAAGTATGCTAAACCACATCCTCTTTCAAAAACCACATTTAGAGCCAACTCTTATCGTCCTGTTCCACTAAAATCATAGTATTCTGATCCCTTGAAGATGACTTTATCAAGGAAGAAACAGACTTGTTTCAAGGGAGGAAATACTTCAAAAGCTAGTAATCTTGCCTTAGAAAGCACAGAAATTGCTTTGTAGGGCTCCCACCCCCCTACAAGAGAGGTGACTTCCCATCTGAAAGTTACTGGATGTGTGTCCCTTTCTCCTGCCCTGCAACAGAAGTTGCTTTATGCCTGGAAATATGAAGCATCTTTCAAAGCGCTTAAAATAGGCACATTTACAAATTTTGTTATAACTCTGGATCCTCATACGTAAACAGTGCAATCCCTTAGACAATATTTGCTCCTCTTCAGTTTCCTAGGTCATCAGCTTTATTCCTAACCACTGGCTATCCAGTCCACAGAGGCTGAACGAGTGTCTTGGTTCATCCCCCGACGCAGGCAGGAAGAGCAAGAGAGAACCTTTCCTCCACTCTAGACAGACCGGGACTTCTCGCCTAAGTCAGAATTGGAAGAGTTGATATGAGGCTTATCAGCCTGAAGTAACTTTTATTTCTGAGAGATTTGTTTCCCGTAGATCAGAAACAGTGCCAAGGGGATTTCTGAGACAGAAGTGTTTGCCTGGCAGAAACAAAACACAGTGCCGCTAAAAGGCCACAGCTACATCTTCTCCTGAGCAAAAACCTGAAGAATGGGGAGGGTTTTCCCAGCACCATGACAGACAGCTTAAATTCACTAATGAGATTCTGCAAGTTAATGGGCAAAATGCCTAAAAGCTAGACATTTCTAGAAAGACTCCTCAAAATCAAACCGCATCATTACTTATCTGTCCTGGTTTGAGGTAAAACAGGACCAATTTTGTTCAGTAACTTTGCTTCTTAGCTGGGCCTCTTCTAACTGCTGAAATGAACAGCATATTGTGCAGACAATGTTCGCTCTCTCAGAGTGATAAGACCAATGTTTATAGTGGATGCCCAGGCATGGTATGCGGAGAGGCTCTCGCTTGTACTTATCGCTATAACAGCCAAGGCCAACCAACTTTGTTACTTGCCATGTTGGAGGGTCGGAAGCGGAAAAGCACAGTGGGGTCCCACCTGCGGGAGGAGCGGACAGGACAGGTCACCCAAAACTGACCAACAGGGTATTCCATACCATCCGCATCATGCTCAGTATAAAAGCTGAGGGATCAAAGGGTAAGCAGGGGAGCTGGGAGCGCTGGGAGCGCTGGCTCTGGCTCTCTCTCTTCCTTCAATGGCCAACATCTGAGGAGGACTCTGTTCGTCTGCCTTTGTTCCCGATCCTGAATGCAGATCTGGAATCCAGTTCCTGTCTGTCACTGAGTCCAGCCTGGGACTGCCCCAGTGCCAGCCGGTGTCGTGATTGTCATCCTGGGAGCTTGATACAGTTTTGTATCTATTTCATTATTTTCTTTTTTATTTTATTATTAATATTTCATTAAAGTAGTTTAGTTCCTTCTAAACGCATGTCTCTTTTTTCCCTCCTCTGCCTCTCTCTTTGAAGAGGGGTAGAGGGGAGGATCTGTCGGTCCCATCTGGGGTCCCCCACATCCCCAGTGGGATTTGGCCTAAACCACGACATTATCATACTCAGAATTTTGAGGGACTTAAGTTTTATTTCAAAGGGGCCTCAATCCTCTTCCTCTCAAGTGAGGTACCTCTTCTGTGGACTTCAGAGAGGTGAAAGTCTTTCAATTTTTCCGTGGAAAACCTGTTTCTGTGATAACAGAAAAAAAACCAAACAGCTAAAGCAACAGACAATTAAAAAAATAAAAAAGCATGGGTGATGTCTGAAACTTGGAATTGAAGCCACCCATATGAGAAGATCCTCAAAGCTTGGGATGACCAGAAGAGCACTGCTGGAGGTTGTACTCGACAATTCAGTTTGTAAATAAGCTTACTGTGTATAAAGCACTGGTGGCTTTCTGAGGCCAATGACTTGCGAGGTCTATGTTTTGAACAGTTCACCAGGTATACAGCACTTCAAACCTCAAAATACTTTATACACTTTACCTACCAAATCTTACTGCAAGGGAAAAGGTGTCTGAGTGTCAAAGGGGGCAATAATAGATTTTAACTACCCCTTTGGACCCCACACAGAGTGAATAATTGAAGGCCGCGATTTCCAGTAACCTGTAACTGGGCTCTGCGCTCTGTAACCCATTACAAGACCTGGAAAAAGCACTGCTCCCCAGCGCACCAGGGAGCGCTCTGCAAAGTTTCTCTTTTGCTACCATTGGCAAATGGTTTTCAAGTACGATTAACCAATTAAAGTCTCACAAAAGGTAACTATTTTACTGTTACTTGCCATTAGCATGTCTCCTTCTGACATATCTCCCCCCGGTCTCTTTTCCCTACTATGTGACTGACTATAAAACGGTTATCCTCCATGCCGTGACTGTGTTACAGAGCACTGCTGCGGCTATCGCTTAGATAATAATTTAGCTAAGTAGTTCTTTTGTCTGGTAACCCTATAATAAGAGTATTTTTCAAGGTAGATGGAGTAGAATTGTTTTGAGAATTAGGAAAAAAGCTCCCATGGCTTTGTTGCTTGGTATTACCCAAAACAATGTACACACAACGTGGAAGTTTCAGTAAAATATGGAGGAGAAGGATAAACAAATGACAGCCAGAATAAAAGGCTATTTTTCTTTTCCTGCATGAAGTCTGAAATGCTGGAATATATTAAAATGAAGCCAAAGCCTTAACTGATTCCTTTTGACAGAGCCTGCATTTGAGTCTGGGCTCAGCATATAAGCAATCTATAAAAATAAATCCTTAGTAAAGGTTTTCACATATTTTTGAAACGCTATAAGTGTTCCCTTCTTTTCTTGGGGAATGAGATTCAGAATCTCCATCCTCTGAAATCGCCTTTGTCAAGGAGACAATGGCTGTGCAAGTCTGATGGAAGTTCAGAGTTCTCTGAATACCCCTGAAGTCCAAAATGAAAAATAAGATTTCTCACAACATACAAACAACTGTCTAAGAAATCAAGTCTGCTAATGGCATAAGGATAGACAAGGGTCACTTCTTTTTTAAGAGATACACTAATTTGCATCACTCCAAGAAGATGTCAGCGACCACGTAAGAAGAGAAGACACCTATTTGTACAGTTCCACAAGCTGCTTGTTTAATAAATACAAAGGGTAATCAGATTCAAATAATTGTTCTAATGATGGAGTGGGAGTATTTCAGTGAGAGGCTATGGACACCATAGCCACACACTGAGTGACCACCAGTGTCATTTAATGCCAATTAATAACTGGAACCCAAATACATCTTGGTGCTTCTAGTCTATTTGGCAATATCCTCCATCTGGATTTGGCTCCCTCTTTGGTGCCAGCTGCCTCACCATGTCTGTGACCAAGAAACTATCCAAGTAGCTCACCATTACATGTAGCTCAAAAGGAAATCTAGTAAACCACAAAAGGGTTTAATACATTAAGTTCTCAATTTTTCTAACCCTACTCAAAAAAATACAGACTTAACTAGATGAAGCTGAATCATTTAAATAATCATTTAATGCACCTACTATTTCACCAAAGGCGATACTGGAATTTAAAGACAGGATCAGGAGGATATGAGGGGTAAGGATGCCTGCATATATGAAACTAGAGATGGTACCAAATAAAATTGAGAACAGTGTTTACCTAACACTCGTTTAAAGTCTCAATTATTGTCCAGTTTGGTACAAAACGTGGATGTAGTTCAATAATCAGCTTAAATTCAACTTTTTTTGATCAAAATCTTCATCAATAGGTATGTGAGTTGATAGTGGCTCTCTCTCCCTAGAAGTCTAAACCTCCACTCCATCAGAGCTCATAAGTTGTCACTACCTGCTACTGAACAAGAAGACTGGTGACATTTTTACCCACTTTTGGGTGTAGACATAGCTTGCAATGAATTTGTTTCCTTTCACTTTTTTGTCCCTTTAAAATAAACTTGAACTAGATCTTCCCTTGCCCCACTTAGGGCATGACAGTGATTTTAATAATCTTTCTTAATTTATGTATAAGGTTTTGCTATAGAAGAGATTATTAGGATGCAAGGGGATGTTTATCTTTACAGGATTTGCAGGAAGTTTCAAGTTCAGGAGAAGATCAATGATCTCCCTCAGCCATCACCAGATGGATCCTTCAGCTTGAAACTTTTAATTAAAATTTAATTTAATTAAAACTTCTGAGGAAATCCTCTATACAACATTTTAAATATGAAAGATACGGAAATGCAGAAAAAAAATCCCTAAAAATATTTGAGCAAAAATTCAAAGCAGTCAAAATATTTCAATATTTTTCATTATATTTTACTTCTTATTCATACCAGCTTAATTTCAAATTTAAGGTAATTTCAAAATTTATACTAGCAGGTTAAAACAGTAACATTTTGAAAGCAGTTTTGAATGAATCTAAAAAAAAAAGTTTTCAAATATTTGCAAATATATTGAAACATTCAAAAATCCAGCTTGACCTCCTGAAGAACGTTTAAAAATATTTTTGCCCTGTCTATGTGAAAGGAAGATTTATTTTGGAATACACATGAGGTCTAGTCTCAGTTTGATGAAGTGGCTCGTTTTGCCAATAGATAATTTTTCTACCAAGAACTAACCTGCTGTTAAGGATAAGGACTCTGTGAATGCTAATATCAGAGATGTATTTTTTGCTGGACATTTTTAATTTTAGAAACACATGTACATATTGTTTTAGAACATCCTGGATGAAAGGGATGCTTGGCCTTTAAATTTACATCTTTACTGCTACAAAAGCATGTCAGTGTTATAAAAGCCAACATCTTTCAAGTATATGGTATTTAGGTATGATGAGAAAAGGGCCTCTCTCTCTTTTTTTAATCTTCCAAACACTTCTCAGCTTTTAGTATATTTAGGTATCTTGTGCCTAAATACCTGAAAAGCTTTCTGAGGAGAATATGACTGGTCTAAAATGATGATGCAGTGATCTGAAAACCAGCAGTTTAGACAACGGGACAAGAATATGAATATATTTATTCTATTTCTTTTTATTTAGCGGGGGCGGGGGGATAAAGTTGTTTTCCCAGAGGCAGCGGCAGAGAAATGCCGCCAACAACACAACAGGGTGCTCACGCCTGGAGTTTTGCTGCATCTGCCCTCCCTGCAGACGCACACGGGCACATTTCCATGACCTGAGCTGCACAGTGAGTCAGCAACTGGGACCAGCCGTGCCGTGCCAGCGCAGCCTGCCGCAAGGCCAGCTCATGCGCGGTGAAGCATTAATCCACATATTTTGCCTTTTGGATCTGAGTTAACCTCTCTAAACTTCATTGCGCTGCAGTGCAGGGGCATATCTGCCACTTGATGCTAACCTGGGAGTCTTCTACTGTTTTTTTATTGAACAGCCCACGTGGGATTTGCCTGTCTTTGCTCGCTCTTTCTTGGCCATCCTGAGGAGACTGGTTTTTAGAAAATCAATGGGATGCTAGTGACAACTGATGTATTGTCACCAAGAGCAAGCCAGAGCTGTACACTCTTGCTATTAGGATGTTACTCAGTTTCCAAAAAAGAGGTGTCTAATGCCATTTGAGACAGCACAGGGTGTCTGGGACATCTCACCAGTGCTAGCAAATACAACAGAGCTCTATGGGATACCCTGCTGGAGTGGCTGTAGCTTCTAAAACTGCACTAGATACTCACACCTAGGCAATCAAGCCCTTTTTCCAGTATCATAACTGATGCCAGCCACTGACTGAGTGGTTACACCCCTTGGCACAAGTTTTCTGAACCTCTGGTTGAGCCCAGTCCCAGCCGTTTCCCTCAGCTGGCAATTATGGCACAGCTGCAGAGTCCCAGCAGCTAAACCAGTTAGATGATGGCTCAAAACCACAGAGAGGCACAAACAAAAAGGTGTTTGAGAACCTCCTACCTGACCTAAGAAGCAAACCATCCAAATCCAGTGAGAGCTGGGAGGAAATGTCTACTTTGGTCGACCGACCACCCCTGGATCTCTACCCAAATTGTACATAGCACAGGTATTTTCATCTGAACTCCTATCAAACAACAATATTTTCATAAGCTGTGAAGTATGCAAACACATAAATACCGGATGAGCTTGAAATAGTTGTATTCAAACTGATTATTAATTTTTATAGATGTGAATAGCATTTGAATCATTTCAAAGGATGAACTACAGCTGATTTTTGGAGCAACTAGAAAGTGTTGAAAGCCAATAAAAAAAAAAGATGTTCAGTCTTTTTAAAATTCTGGAAAACATCTTCTAAAATATAAAATATGAAAAAAAAATTCTCGCATTAAGCGTACAGTGTAAATTTTTCATATTTTTGGGGACTGGCTGACCTGCAAAGACTCAGTGGGTTGTTTCCATACTGTCTCACAGCTACATGCAGCAATCTTGTACAGCAATCTTTCAGTTACTGTTAAGCAATAGTGACACTCAGTTCCACTAAAACTGTTAGAAACAGCAAGTGTGAAGAGACTATGTCAAATAAAGTTGTTTTCTCCCCTAATTTATGACCCATGAATCTAATTCTAAATTCCACAGGACTGAGTAAATGAGGCACAGCTTTAATCCATCAAATTAAAATCTACATTACCACAATCTGAGAAGCCAACTCTAAAGATCATCTTTCATGTTCTGTACAACTAGTCACAAAATATAAATTAATACACTGCAAAGTTTGATCTTGATAATGATGCCTACTTCTCAATGACATGCTAAGGCAGGGAAATAGTATACCCATGGTTTATGTAGCTTTTATGAACAGTAAATCTTATTTCCTCTATATAAATATATACAAATTCTTTTCGTTGTTTATTATTTTTGTTAACTGTGAATGTTATGTTCTCTTTCTATATACATTTGTTTCAATATACTTCCCTTCCAATGAATATTCTATACATTTCTTTCTCCTCTCAGAAAAAATAATTCCAAATAAGGAATTAATCTACATTTGCTTTTTTCCTTCCCCTCTATATCTACAACTTTATTTTTAATGATTTATTAGCTCTTTCTCCTGCACTTGAATGATGCTTACATGTATCTATCTACACTATGTTCAACTTAACTTCAAGCATTTCAGAGCTCTGAATGTCTGAATGTCTGTTTGGTCTAATGACCAAACACTAGGGGGAAATAAGTCTCAGCTTACTGTGCCTATTAAAAAATAAACATTTGATTTCCATAGTTAGTAATGTAAGCTTCTTTCCTTATCAATACAGAAAGAAAGGTACCTTAAAGGTCAATTCACCCCATGCTGGTGCATGTCTGAGGTGGCTGTGACACACAGGTGGTGTGCGTGCCTTTCCAGTGGCCGCAGAAGGAGCCTAGCACACCACTTTAGGCTGGATGAGATCTGTCCTGGTCACAGTGTTTGCTCTGCTCTTAGGTAAAGAAATGCTCCACTTCTCATTTCTTTTTTACAACATAAATCATTCACCTTCTTAAGTAAATCTCCTTTCAAAAGTGCAATGCAGAGATGGTAGGCTCATAGAACGATAACAGCTTTTTACGAAAAAAGGCCTTTTTCCTTTGTTGGGTTGAGTATGAGCATGGACTGTGCCTACACAGTACCGCAGTTGCTGGGCCAGGAAGACCAAGTTTTCTACGGCTGGGTTATGCAGACAGTAGTATCCCAAAGGACAGATCAAACATAAGTATTATTTTTGGTAACACTGTGTGCAAAAGGAATAAAGAAATGGTGAGAGAGGCAAGTATCTTTCAGTTCCTTTCTTCCACCTGCCAAACTCCATGGGCTACAAGAAAATCTCTCTATGTGTATCTCACCTAACTACCCAGAGAATAATTTGGTCCTGCAGCGACCTGAGGTTTGCACGCTGCAAGCTGAGCTGGTCACTTTGATATAGCCAAAGTTGGTATTTGCCTAAGGGGAACAAATTCTCTGTTAAGCTTTTAAGAAGGATGAAAGAAAAAGAACCCCCCAAAAAAGGAAAAAAAAAAGCCCTATTTGGATAATGCTTTTTTTAAAGGAATCAGGACTGGTAAACACTGTCAATTAAATATTCACCTTCTCCAGAGTTAATAGAAAACTTTTTGTTTTGTTAAAATTTTGTAATGAGACTACCTGCTAGCCCTTTGGCCAGAGATTTGGAAAACTGAAATATATGTGCACGGGTATTTTCTAAAATTACACCTAAAGTCAGAAGTTTCCCTCCGACTGTGAGATTTCAGACATCTCCTTAATACCGCTAGTGGTAAATTTTAGTTCTTATTTCTTGTATAAATACCTAAGCTTAAGGATGGAACTAGAAAATACCCACAGTTACAGAATGTGGTTGCTCACAACGGCTGAAGTCAATAATCCATTCCCTCATAGTCTTGCAGCATTAAGAATTGCAGCAAAATCCCCTCATGGGCTCTCCAGCGGCTAACAGCTGCCAACCCAGAAGAAACACCTTGGTGAAGCTAAGAGGCCCAACCAGACTCCATTTCTTAGGGACTGACTAGGGTGCACCACCTGAACACAAGTGTCCTGAAATCCTGAAGGCAATAACAGCAGGGAATCCTGTTAGTCATTGCAGTGGTGATGTCAGATGCTTCAGTATTATCAATGGTAAAATTAATTAAGCAGCTAAGAAAAATGTCTATTTCTGCTCTGGTAGGAGTTAGCACAAATTATTTATGAGGATTACAAAGGTTTTCAGGGACTGTGAGGTGTGCTGAAGTAGCTTTCTTGCTAGAAACTGTTAATTGTGTGTATTAGAAAAAAAGAAAAAGGTGGTTCCGACCTGTCATGCCTCAGTGCCCTCATATCAACATACACTGTGGTGGGATCTGGTCCAGATGTTCCCTGTAAACAACAACATCAGCTAATCAGAACCTGAAGGCTGGGAGGAGAAAAGTTTTACCCCCCAAATAACCGAACGTTGATTTCACTGCTAATTATGCTAATCAAATGACAAGTTATATTTAAGCTATTCACCAAAGCTCAGCTTTACAGAATCAGAAAGAGCACTGGAAAACATACCTACCGTCAGGTACTTGTTACCTTGGTGTTTGGAAAAACATCAAGCAGCCATACTACTTAACCAAACACATGTCAACATAGGTTTTATTTGCTACAAAAGGCCAAGTAATCAGCACGTGGATACATACAAAAAATGTTAAACACGTTTTGCCATATAAAGGAACGCAGAAATTGCTGAGGAGACAGAGTTTAATGGCAGAAGCACATGGTCAGGAATGTGAAGCATGGTTTACTAAGAGTCTTCCATACATGCAACAGAGAATATAATCGAAGCTAAAGATAGTAAAGGTAGCACGCATGACATGAACCAATGTGGACTGAAGGTCTGTAGGCAATTATTCTGTTCCTTTTCAGTCTTCCACTGCATAATTTAAATCCTTCCTTTATGTCACAATATTTAGTTACTTGAAAAGCAGTAGACTAATTTTAGTTTCCTTTCATGCGGAGATGATACAGTCTTTTAGGCCTTTCCACCCACAGCTTTGCTGCAGTTTTGTAACCTGCTATGATCTTCCCTTATCTGAAACTTCAAACTCGTCACCACTGAACATCATGTGAATTCTCAATGCTCCAGTCAAGGGCTCTTTTCTCTGCTGTGTACCTCATGTCACTGAAGCAGAAAACCAGAAGAAAAACACAACTTTCATTTTGGAACATTGGAACTTTGGAAATTTTCTTTTCAGCAGATGAATTCACCTAACCCTGGTAATCTACAAGTCCAGGAACTCCTTCATCAGTTATTTAGATGTTTACTACTTAAAACAGCATGCAACATCAACTCCCAATGATTTCTGCCCCGTTTGGGATATATTATAGAGTATACTTCTTCACATTAGGAATCTCTAAGGCTAAATTTTGCATTTCTGCAATGCTGGCTGGTAGTTCCACAATTTGTTGAGCACTAAAAATTGTGATGGAGTTCCACAAATAGATAATTTTTGTATCTAAAGAGCAAAAGAGTTACTACTACCAATTGATACTTACTGTACAAGATACTGATAGCAACCCACCACCAGAGAAGAAAAAGAGTAATAGAGTTGCACATGCATGTTAGCCTCTTTAGCTTGTTATACACAATACAAGATACAATAGCCTCTCTAACTATTAACAACATGATTTTCAGTCTACTAGTAAACTCAGCAGTGTAACAGACTAGTGCTGAGTGGAGAACTTATTTGAAATGTATGCAATGTTAAAAAAAAAACAAAACCAAGAAAAAATTGGTTATCTTTAAAAATAAAACTAAACCTGAATTGATTTACAAAATAATGGAAACAATCAAGTTTGAAAATCAAAGACAATCACTATGGTATTTGTTATTTTCAGTGTGAACGAAATAGTTAGAACAGACCGCTAATGTTTGATGAAACCTGCATCCAGATAAAGCTATACTGGACTTGTTTACAATTGCATAGAAGGATCTGAAAATCCCCACATCTCCAGACTCAATTGCTAGTCTGTCCCACTGTTGGAAGCTGATAGGTGGGTATTGAGGGAACATGAAAATCCCCTACCTGCTCGGCCAGCTTCCCCAGCCTGTGAGGCTATAGCAGCAGGAATAGCAGGGATGAGGGAGAGAAGGAAAGAAGGTAACACAAGACGAAAATAATAATAAAAAAATGGGAATGAAGGGTGGGGGAAAAAAAAAAAAAGAGGAGAATGCAAAAAGCAGGGAGTAAAATAAAAAGAAAAACAATGTCAAATACAGGAATCTTACAAATTAACCATTATACCATTAAAGGTTAAAAAAAGTAAAAAATGAGGTGTCAACATTTTAGTAGAGCAACAGAAGAGACAGCTGTAGACTGCTAACCTTGGACAAACAGACTTAAATGGTTTTAGGACACTACAGACAACGTTGTTAGTGGAAAACATGTGTCTAGCATACTGATTTTTTTATTTTTGAGTTTTGGTGAAGCAGTCAGTAAACATTAGGTCCTGCTATTTTAATGCACCTCCTTTGAGACAGGGGTTCCAGGTCTGCCATTTCACTACTAAAAGAAGTTTGTAAGTGATGTCCTCTGGAAATCAAAAGTAAGCTCTCTTTTTGGAAAAAAAATAATTAGTACACAACAGAGAAAGATACTTACACCTTGTTTCATACAGATAGACCTGTTCCTGAAGTGAAATAAAATCAAGGCTTTGTGCAAAACCTAATTACTAGAAGACCATAACTAAATGAAGTAACTTCATAGTTCACTAATTCTTCATTCTTAGTCTATTTCCAATGATAAACAGTGTAATATGTATAAAGAACAGTAAAGCTAAAAGCTGATAAAACCCCATCAGTTCTTCACATCGATCGATAATGCAGCAAAGAGACAAAACACAGTGGAGACCTGTCCTAAGCCACTACTGTCACGTGGAGCATCTAATACCACATGGCTGCAGCGGGACTTGCCCTACGACTTGTGAAAATAAACAGCTCTGAGAGCACTAGCGTCCCACATCCCTCTCATCAAACTTCTGAATTCCAGCCAAGTTAAAGACTACAGGAAGCTGCCACAGCAGCATCTTAAAACAGGTTTATTTTGGATGTGGGGGAAGATGAAGCCTTTAAAAAAATAGGATGTATCTGCTTATTACACTTCTGCCCCAAAATAGAAATATTACTAATAATCCAGGTTGAACACTGCAGTGTAACTGCAAAAAAGCAGAATTGTTGAAATCCATCAGTTATGTAATTCATTGCCTGTGACTATACTGCAGGTCCAGGGAGGACTCTCTGCATACCAAAGCCTCATACGGCTTTTAACTAAGGAAGGGCTTGAGAAACAGCAGTGGAAGTCTCAGCATGGTCCTTCTGTGGCCAGCTGCAACTGAGATGATACTCTGAAAGTGTTTCAAAAGAAGCAGTCTTAGCCAAGACCAGACTGACTGACTGAATTTGTCTGCGCACATTTATTTTGCGAGATAGAGAGCATCTGTAATGCTGCTAACAGGAACAAAATAACATGACTTCTGTTGTATCTGATACTAACTAAGGACATGCTAGGTAGTGTTCAAGGAAATAAAATGGGCCAAACATCATTTTCTGTCTGAAAACAGGTATATCATAAGTAAAATTCCTTGGACTAAATAAATCTCCTGCCATGCACAGGCTGCCAGCAGTCAACCACCCCATGTCCATGCAAACCTCTGCAACATGCCAGGCTTTGATTCTCTGGGAAAACATTGCAGGTCAAAACTGCACAGAGAACTGCCCCAACAGATCAGCAGTAGGGACGACCATGTGCCAGCACTCAGCCTGCCCCTAATTTCCACTGAAGTCAAAGGCCAAGCGCCATGTTGTCCCCCTGCTTCCCTCCCCAGAGTTAAAAACCAGGAAGTAAGCAATCAGACGTCCTAAGGATTTAAAAATAACTGTTGTTTTGGGTTTTGTTTTGTTTTGCTATTTAAGGCTGTGACCTCAACCTTTATTCTGAGTCTACTTCTGCTCCAGTGATGCTCAGAAATGGAATTTTTGACGTACACTTAACAATCTCACGTATGCAAGCACAGCAGCTGGAGCTGCGGAAAGAACTTTATGGCATGACTCACAGTAAAGGTGGGAAAACACAGAATCTGAGGGAACTCAACCAGAGCTGTACTACATTGCTAAGTGTGAATCATACCTCTGATAAAGTGCATGGTCTCTCGTTGCACTCTTTGCAGAGCTATCCCTTATTACTTTTAATATGGAAGATCCTCAAAAAGTGTGATCTATCTCTAAGTGAAAAGAAACACTAATTTTAAGCCCTAAATTTATTAACGAAGTTCCCTTTGCTAGACAGTGAGGGAAGGATTCATTTCATGTAACTTCAGCCATCAAAGAAAAAAGTGTGCAGTATAAGCTAGGAAGTATCTCTTGATGTTGATGAATCCCATCCCAAGATGGGCACCTGAAATAGGCTGAATGAAGCTGTCTCTTGAAGTATTTCTGTGATTCTACTGATTATAGATGGTTATTGATAACTCACGTAACCTTGCCACCTCACTTAGAGGTGACATAAAAGAAGCAAGATGAATCCTGCTCTCCTGCCCCAGCTTGGGCAGATTTGTTAGTACATTTTCAGGGTTAAGTAAGGAAAATGAACAACTTCTAGAAGTTTTTCCTCAACTGAAATTGAGTAGCAGGCTGAATAAAATGAAAATATTTATTTCAAGTGTTTAAATGGAAATTAGCTAAAATCCTAGAGAACCATCTGTGCTGTTCTAAGAAACAGGCTACTTTTCATATCTATTTTTCTCTCTCTTGAGAATGCTAAGATGCTAGTTAATAAGAATTAAAACACGCTGGATGCAATCTTTTCATCTCAGAAATCCCTGGACCATTATCTGTGATTATACAGCCATAAAAGTTCAGATATTAATGTTATTTAAGTGCCTAAAGATGGAGAGAATTATTTGTTTTCAAAAGCACACCTCTCAAAATCTAGTCCAAAATGACTACATCAAAAGGAACATGGTAAATTTGCTCTAAATTTGAGAGGAAATGAATACAAATGACAATGCATTAGTCTGTCAGTGATGTTAATCCTGAAATTAAGATAATTCGGTAGACTAAGGCTCTTTTTTACCAAAGGGATTATCACAATGACTTCCTTTTTAAAGTAACCTTTAAAAAAGGCAAAATTCTGCTATGACGTCTTTATACACACACACACAGACACACACACGTACTTACACATACATGTCCCCCTCTTCTTTTTCAAGGGGGGAACAACAGTAAAAGCTTTTTTCAAAAAATCAGGATACCTTCCCCTTGGAACACTTGAGTCTTACATTTGTCCAAAAAATTGGAAATGAAGTGGAGAAGGTATCAAAGACCACATCCAAGCTGCGTTAGAGGCAACCCATACAGAAGAAAGCCTGAATACGCTTTTTGCTGGTAAGTGTCAACAGCTGAATATAGAGATATGTTTAGAAAGGTGATTAGTAGGTAAGTATAAAAAAATGACCATAGAATAGGCTGGATCACAGTTATCCCTGTGGAAGATGGTGTTCCAGGAACCACACGCTGACCTCATGGATCACACATATTGGAAAAAACAAAGCAAAGGCAGATGCTGTTGACTCAAACTTCAGAAGTACTTTTATGAAGTGTTTAGAATTCAGAAATCATGACCCATTTCTGGAACACACTGGAGACAATGCTAATTTCAGGAACATTGTTGATCAAGGATTAAAATTCATTCTGTTCCTCAGCCCAGAAAACAGAATAGCCCACAAGCTATTATGGAATATCGGTAGCCATAAATTTCCAGACAGTTTGGAAAGAGCATTCAGTCTAATTCAGTATCCAGTCTTTGGCAGCGTCTACTACCAGATGCTTCAAAAGATGCAATCCTGTATCTTTATACTTTCTATCAAAATGACATGTTTTGTGGTGATGCTCGTAAGTAACATCTTTAGTAATTTTTCAAACCCCTTTAAAACTTGCCAAACTACCCACAGCTTAAATGTTTCAAAAACCATTCCACTTGGAAGGGTAACATTACTAAATATAGCCTGTTCTGAAATGGCTTTCTGCATTCCAGCCACACCACTCTTAAGACAATGTAAGGCTTTTAGTTTGACTTATGGACTGAGATACAACATCTTAGTAGAACTCAATGAAACCTGACACTAAGCTATATGATCAGCCAGGCTGCTAATCACCTCACTGAAGGCTCTCATTCTGTGCTATTCTTAAATTCATAGTCAATATCGTTAATAATATTCCTTCAGAGAGTTATCCACTTTTACAGTTTGATTCAATAACTCTTTCAAGAATTTCTGTAAAGAACCATCTAAGAAGCAAACTTCAGCTAAGGAGTTAACACAATCAAAAGGCAGATAGCCATAGTCAAGCAAAAATCCAGCCTAACTCCGTGCTGATTAGGACGTTCAGCTTTTTTGAGTGTATTCAGCTTTCCTGCACATTCGTAGTGGGTTGACCCAGACAGCAGCTAAGTACCCATCCAGCCGCTCGCTCACTCCCCTCCCAGCAGAACAGGGGAGAGCATAGGTAGAGCAAAAGCAGGAGAACCTATGAGTCAAGACGAAGACAGTTTCATGAGTGATGGAAAGAGAAAAAAACCCCAAGTGAGGCAAAAGCAATCACTCACCACCTCCCACAAGCAGAACGATGCCCAGCCAGTCTCTGAGCAATGGCTGCTTTGGAAGACCATCCCCCCCTTTTTCAATGCTGAGCGTGACATTATATGGTACAGGATACCCCAGGCCAGCTTGGGACAGCTTTCCTGGCTGTGTGCCCTCCCAGCTTCTTGCTCTCCCCCAAGCCTGCTTGCTGCGGGCAGCGGGGTGATGGTGCGGTGGGCAGAGTGAGAAACGAGGAAAGCCTTGATGCTGTGCAGCACAGTTCAGCAATACCTAAACCACTGCTGTGCTGTCAACGCTGTTTTAGTCACAAATCCAAAACACAGCTCCATACTGGCTGCAATGAAACAAGTTAACTCCATCCCAGGCAGGCCCAGTACAATACTACTTCCAGTGAGTCATACTTGGGCATTGAACCTGGCTTACTGCTGCTTATTATCACTCCCTGGTTTTATTACTTGTCCTCAATAAATGACTCTTCTCCTAAGTGAAGCAGCCACCATGAACAGCCTAGTGATCACTGCAAGCCTGAAATGGAGATGTTCACTAGTGGCAAGCAAACTTCTGCAGCTAATTTGTCGTTGTTATCTACAGCATCCTTCATGTCTGGTCCCTCCGTGGACCAGAAGACAGGGAAGTTCAGTTATTTTTCAGAAGTAGCTCCACCGCAGCTGCAGGGGAAGGCTGGCGGGCCCCATCCTGGTCTGTCGGGAAAGTCAAAGCAGTTGGCCTTGAAGGTATGCCACCACTTCCTTCCTTCCCCTCCTCTGAAAAAGACATTCTGTGGGCACTTCAAAATGGCTAAAGATACAGGAGCAAATTAGAAAACTATTGTTACCAAGTAACCAGCTTGTGTCTTTCTCCTCTGTTTTCCCTCTCTACGGGAGGGAAAGTAGTGTCCTCGCAGCCTGCTCTGCCCCTCCCAGCCAAGTATTTAAGCTTGGTTGGGTTGCTGACTGGGAATGCACACCAACCTGCACCTGCTAACCGGCCTAAACTGGTACCATACAAATCGTGCTGTCTCAGGTGGGAGTGCCTGAAGATTCCCTCGACATTTTCTGAGTTCTCCTCTCTGCCTTGTCATCACCCAGGACTCCAGATATGGAGAAAGACATGAAGAGGCCTCTATTTTGCAAAGAAATATTCAGTAGAAGAGATTTCAAAATCTCCATCAGTACTTTTTGTATTAAACCCATGATTAAATCCATCTTATGAAGGAAGATACGTTCATAAACGTTTCTAAACTACAAGATGTATTTTCCTCTCAAGACTATTTATTAAGTTTTATTAGGGTAAAACTGTTTTGAAGGATTCAAGTGCTGCTTTTGGGACTACAGGAGATTTTCTTAAACTTTTATTCCTAGGTAATATTTACGGCAGCAATTACAGAATGTCAAACTAAAGAACTCTACCTCTGGGACACAGAATGACTTTTAACCCTGCTCAGCTTTGGCTTGTTGTATGTATGATATTTGATAATAATAATTAAAGTCACCCTGAGCTGAAGGGATATTCTGCTGGCAGCCAGAGAGAAAGTAAGCAGTACTGGAGATGTGGCACACCTCCTGTGTTCATATGCTGGTGACATGCTGAACTACAAGGTCACTTTTAGCTAAGGTCTGATGACAGCCAGGATTCTTTAGTGATACTGAACAGGGCAAGAGGCTAAGGCAGGCATAACACACAGACATACTGGTCTGTGCTGAACCCATAACCCGTATTTGTCATATTTTTTTGATAAAATAAAAAAAAAACTTTGTGTTTATAACCTGGAAAAGAATAGCAAATGCCTTATTTGCAGTGTCCCTGAGAAGATCTGTTCTGGCTTCCACACCTAAGCAATTATGCACATTACATGCATGAGATATCCTTTAATGTAACCTAGGGGTAACTGCCAGATTTGAAACGTGGGATGCACCGTATAGAATATAGGCAAGTTCTACTGGGAGACAGTGACTTTGAAGAGGTTAGAGACATGGTAGGTGACCAAATGCATATGGAATTTCCCAGCCAATGCAATCCCCAATGCTGAAGATGATTCTTATATTATTTTAAAAGATTATTAAGTCAGAAATCATATTACATTTGAGTAGGACACGTGTGGCATAATTACAGGAATAATATGTGAACTTCTGGTACCAGATTTGGAAGGACAGAGAGAGACCAGGAGTCATAAAATTGAGACACATATCAGGAAAGCATGTCTTAAGATTCTTTATCTATTTATCAAAGACCAAGATGTATATTAGAGTCGTGATAGAAATGCTATTCTTTATTCTAGATTAGAGAAATTTAATAAAATAAAAAATGGCTGAATCTAATGCCAGATAAATTTAAACCAGAAATAAGGCAAAATTAATTAAAAATTTAACACCTTATAAAAAGGCAAGTTAACTTTCATCACTCGAAGTCCTGAAAGATAAAATAATATACTGTAAAACAGCCTAAAACTATTTGCTTGATGTAGTTATCACTGGATGAAAACCTAGAGGCTATTCAGAAATTCAGACCAGATAGCTACAGTGCTCCATCTGTTCTTAAAATCATGACTCAATAAAGACTCCTGGAGAATGCAAGTTAAATCCTATATTATCCCTGGGTACTTTCTTCTGATTAGCGGATCAAAACAGAATGGAAGAGATCTAGCAGAATAATTTTCCATTGTAAGCAATAAACTGTGTGCAAAAAATATGTATCTACTTAAGTAAGTAATGGTTGGAATTATTTTCTAAACAGAAGGAATTCATTTTGTAACATACTAAAGTAAGCACTTGGACACTGGATTTTACATTACACAACTAAATACTATTTTTGGAGCACAGAGTATGCATTCTGTCACTACCATGCGCTTTTCTGAATTACTGTATTCATGGGCAGAATAAATGCTATGATTGCAACATGAGAGGGATGAATAGTTGACAAAGTAACAGAAATTTAGTACCTGTATATGCAAGAACATTAAGTACCACACGCATTTTCTTAGTATGTCTACAATCAAGCAGCCAAAGAAATATAATGAATGCTTCTAACTGAAAACCATTTTCTTAAAACAACTTTGAGCTTAAGGAGTGAAAAATCTTACCTGCAAACATATTGCCAGGTTAACTCTACAGCCAAGTGATGTGCTGACAGCCCGTGGGTGGAGACCAAGGTCTTTAAATAATTTTGAAAATGACTGAGTAAGAGCTATCCGAGGTCGTTCTTCAGCCACTACTACACATGTCCGTACACGTGAAAGGTCCAGTCCCCTTGCCTAAAAAGAAGTTAAAATGTAACAAAGGCCACAAATGGGCATATTTAATGAAAAACAGTTAGTAGGACCTAAGAGTATTATGTAGGTATTATGATTCAAGAGGAATAGCGTAACAGAGGCTAAGGTGCCAGTATAATTTCCACCGTTCCTGGAGGCGGGATGGCCAGATGACAGTCTAATAGCTGCAGAAGAGCAGACGTACTTCCTTGTCATCTCAATGTTAGCACGTAGGTCGAGATGGGTATGCAAATTCTGAAGGGAGGGAATGCTGTTTCCCAATATTAACTCAGAAAGCCAGCGAATAATAGCAAACAGGTAGCAGTGTCTAGCCCTGGAAAAACTGATTAGGAAATTATTAAGGGAGGATGGTAAGGGCTGGACACATCATTAACATCAGTATCCCAAGATGTAATTTATTTCAGTAGCATACTGGAAAACCTAGATGACTTCAGAAATGTAACTGGCTACGTGGCTTTTAATTCTGGGGAAAAAAAAAGAAGATCTACACCTTCCCCCCACTCATACAACAAGGACAATCCAGTTAAAACAATACAGTACTTTTTAAGTATGTGATTATTTAACTACAAACCCAAAATAGTACTTCATATAATGGGCCAATTCATAAAACATAATATACAATATAATACTCCTTGGGCCTCTTGGATGTTTATACCTCTGTTTTCCAACACTTGCCTATCAACACAGGCTGCACACAGATCAGAAAGCTTTGGTAAATAAAAGCCTTTCCTTGATGTTTATAAGCCTTGTGATCTGAAAGAGAATGACTGACATTCATACATAGCCTTTGGCAAGGAATAACACGGGTTCTGTGGAAGCTGCCCTTGCACTCTGATGGTTTTCTCCTCGCTGCAGACATTTAGCACAGCCGTTCATGGCAGGGAAGGCTCCCAAATACTACCGTGCAGACGGCAGGTTGTGCAGGATGGCAGAATTACTCACCTTCAGTGACTCTGTTTGCGAACCGAGTCCCTTAGTACAAAGCTCCATGACCGAATAGGAACAAAAAGTGTCTCTCACTTTGTACTGACTCACGGCAAGAAGCCACAGAGCAGGATTGGTCTCCAGTTCTGAGGGAGGAATCAAAATAGACTGGTGTCCTGAATAAACGCTGTAAAGACACAAGATTCATTAACGCACGCTAAACACCTGTGTCCACAGACATTTACAAGCTATGGGGCATTAGAATATAAAGTCTATCACAGCACTGGATGAACCCTGTAATGTCTTACAGCGCTTTCCAGGTCCAGTAGTTTAACATGAAGTTTAACTCTGTTTTTTGCTATACCTTCAGAGTCTATGAGGAATCCTGAGGAGTGCAGGCAGAACATACTCCTAAAATACTAATTTAGTCAAAATACCCATGGACTTTGCTGTTAGAATTGTGATGAAGAGAGCAAAATAGCTCAGTTATTAAAGGTGCTAATAAACAGTATTACAATATCAACAAAAATTATGTGTTGCTGACAAATAATTAAGATTGAGTAATTATCATTTTAAGATACCTTGATTAAAAGAGTACTTGATTGCTTAATATGGAAATAACCTCTCTCCTGCTGAGGCAAGCAAGAGGTTTGCAATCATTTTCAAGGGAGTAAATCTGGCCCCAATTTAACAACCCTTGTGGCTTTAAATTTCTTCTGTGAAAGTTTTATGAACTTCTAAAACCCAAATATACTACATCTCTTGTTTATTGGCTACCCAGTGAGCATAAGTACTGAGAAAAGACACTTATCCGGGTCCCCTGAAGGAAACAATTATGTCAGAGCTAATTTCTCTGGTACCTAAGATTCTCCCCAAGGGAAAAAATATTCCCGATTTGATATCTTTATTTCCCATGGGTCCTATGTCGTTCGCTCACTTCAGACAGGCAGATTTACCATCAATTTTACAGTCCTCTCACATCTTTATTTGTGATTTGTAGATATTTCAAATCGGAATGGTCATAGCATAAACCCCCCAAATCATAGAAGTTCTGAGAAAGGACCATAAAGCCCCAGAGATTTATGATGCACATGAGAGAAACTAACTTGTGACTTGAGAACTTGAAATGCCAGCTTGGTAAAGTAAAGCTGATGTTTTCAAAGCCAAGTGCCCAAGGTAAGACACGAAATGAAATTTTATTTTCAGGAATATGAGCATCTCTGTAACGTCTGACATTAGGAAGAAGATACACACCTTTGCAAATCTTGAAGATGGGCTGCTTACACAGCTTCCCTCCTTGGTGAGTGCGTGCCCCTACTCCCCCCAAACCCAGATGAGAGTGTTTTCAAAAGCTGTGCCATTTAGAACAAGGTTTGTGTGACCTGGATGTCTTTACTTGCTATGATAAAGGCATAAAAGGTGTACAAGTCCAGCCACAATGGCAGTTAATAATCCAAATAGTTTAGGTCTCTGCTGGAGTATGACCCAGAGGATGTCACGGAATATGTATGAACTACGGTTCAAATGATTTCATTTAATTCAGAGTAAAAATTTTATCTTTGACTACTTGTCCACATTTACGCCACCCCTGATGACTCATGACCAGTGTCTTGCCACGAAGCGATGTGTTCTCGGATACAGTTGACATAACGACTATAGCACAGGATGGTCAAATGAAGCATTACGCTTTTAATGTTGCTTTTATGGAATGAGAATAAAGTATGACTGAACCTTGAGCATGTGCTTCATAAACATGTGAAAAGAGATGCTGGCAAAGTAACCCAAGCCTGAGAAGAGCATGCCCTGAGCTCAAGTGACAGATCAAACCCAGCAAGGGAGTAGTAACAGTTTTTACTATAAATATTACTTCACTCTTTCTTTCTCAGCCAGTTTTTCAAAGAAGACCGAAAGATCTTAGTTCTTTGCAAATTTAAAGTTAGGGCCCCACAAACAATCAAGGTGTGTGATCTGTCTGCTAAATACATAAGTCTTATGAACAGGAAGCTGTAATGGGCTCCAGTCTGTGCAAATATGGCATACAGAGATTCAGCATCAAACCCTTCCCCCCATCCCTGAACTCCTCTACCTGATGCAACCAGTATCAGGAGAAAAAGAACCCTGCACAATAATAAACAAGCTCGCACGTTGTCAAATGTGGGAGAATTATTACTCAGAACCACATTAAGATCCCCTAAGTGCCCCTTATTCAAATGGGCAGAATATTCCCAAAATAAAAACAAAATCAAAAGAACAAACTTTATTTGTGTACTGAAGAGTGCCCACACAAACTCCACAGTAATAAGGTAGGAAAAAGCTGCGCTGCTTTCAGTAGCAGAACAGAAAATTGATTCCAAGTGCACTTTACCAAAAAACGGACGTCATAAATGGTGGAATTTGGGAATACAAATTTACACTGAAGACAAATCTTATCCCCCTCTGCAACACTAATGAGTGGGAGTGAACCGTCTCCCTCTCTTCATCAACTTATTCTGGACAAGTAAGAAGGATACTTGTGTTTGCTGTTAACCTCCCACCAACAACCATGCAGCAAAGCATGAGGATTTGGATGCAAAATAGCCGTATCTTCTCCAGACTGAGGGAAAAATAAACACTGTTTTGATCAGACTTTGAGTGAAAAAAACACTCTGATAGACAGAAATAAATGAAGATGTTGCTAGTACCTTTTTTGAGTTTTCTAATCCCTCGGAAATACTGAGGAGTTCAGAATTAAACTGCAGAGCAGCAAGAAATATCTAACAGGAAGGAAACTTTCTGTGGTACAGAACCTCAGACGTGCTGCTCTTGTCTACAGTACATAAACCTACAGAAAGACGATACTATGCCTGGAAACTTGATGACCAACACAGGCTCTGCCTACTGACCCGTGGTTTAATAACCCATGCATATCACCTGATTTGCTAGAGCAGTTGGTGAAGCTAGGAGAAGAACTACAAAGACATCCTTCTGGGGTGAACGTGCCAGTGCCACAGCTGAAGTGCTTTATGCAGCACCTGGCCACCACAATGTCAGTCGTAACTTGGCTCACCTCCCTGAATCAATCTCAGGAACACCATGCAGGTTTTGTGAATCACTCCAAGCAACAAAACATTCCTGGTAGCCACATATCCCTGCAAATTCACAGACTTTATACTTCCACATTAACCCCTGAGAAGCTGTATGTCACCAATGTTTTGCTGGGGAGAAGCTGAGAAAAAAAGATTCGCCCTTGTATAGCTGGTTGAAACATTTCTACCACGCCGGTGGTTTCCAATCACTATGAGATATTAGAGGGTGTTTGCTCAGTATGGATGCCAACAATCAAGCAGAAGACCACATGCTTGAACAGACTGCAGTTGTGGAAGGCTGCTTTGGAGAGGCTGGATAAAGCTAGATATGGTCCCAAACCAATAGGAAGTTCTGTCCATGCTGCCTCCATGTAATTCTAGGTATGGCAGAGATGTCTGGTAGGTACATCTAGGTATGGCACATTCTAGATACTAGAATCTATCTAGAGTTAATCCTGAAACTGAGGCACTGAACAAATCCATCTCACCTTGAAACACACTAGTCTTCACGAGATGGTTAAGCTGTCAGCTTTGCTATTCTCACACTGGAAGCAAGAACATCGTGTTGATCACTGTGGCGTCAGGGGGATCAGATGGGATAATAGGAAAAGTCAGGGGTTCAAATATAAACTGTAGAAGCTAAAATTACCATTCTGAAGTTGCAATAATGTACGATATATTGGACGAGGTGCAAGAATTTAGCTATATAAACACTGGGAAGGAAACTGAAGCAAGATTGTTTCTTCCACGGCTGAAGAAATCTGTTGTCATGGAAGTAACTCCGTCTCGTGATACAATTCTCACAACAGGAGTAGACACAGTGCAGAACTGCAGAGACTGTATGACAGACCTGGACATCTGTTTATCAGTCTCCAACACTTCTAGAAAATGCAAAAGGAGTAGGCAAAACAGAAGACAAAAAAGGAGAGTGACTATAGAGTATCCCTGCATCATCTTGTCATCAAGACTTTTGGGATGCAGACGTAGAGTGAAATGCAGTGGTAGCTGAAGTGGGAGATCACCACT